>VDFB02067379.1:42862-70872 GCA_007258455.2 Sequoia sempervirens
GACCTAAGAGAGGGGATTGGAGTGAGAGAGAGTAGTCTAGGTAGCATGGGAGGGAGTGAGACTTGAGAGAGAGAATTCAGAGGGATAGAGATCTATCTATTTAGGGTAATGAGGTAGAGAGCGTATGAAAGGTAAAACCTCAACTATCCATCTATGATCATAAACCACACACACTCAGCATTACTAGATTGGCTGACCAAAGAGAGGCCCGAGAGTTACATTTTTTTCAAAGCAGGTCATTTGGTGAGCACCAAATTTGGTGCTCGCCAAATGTCACATCCCATTTGGTGCATGCCAAATGACACATCCCATTTGGTGCATGCCAAATGACTTGCTTTGGATGAGTGAATTGACAAGATTTGTCCAATTTCCTCATATTTTCATCTGTGCTCCCTGTCACATTTACACGTATTTCAATGCAACTTTATAAAAATACTGTGATAGTGTTAACCTCTCTCTTAGCTATCTAAATATATAATTTTTTTTTTAATTCAGTTAAGGTTTTGATTCATAACTTCTATTGTAAATGCCTTCATTTTTGGTCAAAAACCAGCATGTGCTAATTTTAGGATAGATTTTTACTCGTTCATCAAAACGTGGAACAAATTACATTTTTTAAAACTAGACTCAATTTTGCATATGATGAAAAAAATATAATTTTTGATTAGTTTTCAAAAAAAAAGGGGGGAGCACGCTCAAATTTTAACTTTTCAGAATGTGTCCACTTGCAAAATTCATAATATTATATATTCATTAAAAAGTTTATTCAAAAGAATGAGGATAAACTACATGGTCTTAGCTAATTTCTCACTATTCGGATTTTTGAAATTCTACAAAAAGTTAATCAAAAAGGGGGGAGCCCTCAAGTGCTATGCTATTTTTTTTTTATAAAAATAGGACCTGTCCCCCCCCTTTTTGAGACCCTTAATATTCATTAATTTCAAAAAGAATTAGTAGCTTAGAAACTAGACTTGGAGCACTTCAACTTTTGTTCTTGACGCATCTTGAAATTTTGAGTGTAACTATCTTCATTTTCTTGTGCAAATCAGATTTTGTTGATTTCAAAAAAAAAGTGGCATCTTAAGAGCCAAAATTGTGTCACAGATCCATGCACTTACCCCTCTGTAATAAGGTTGAATTAATGGTTGGAAAGAGATGTTACATAAGTAATAAATTTGGTTTTACAATTGGCCAACATTATGGAGAAATTAGTTTACAATGGGGTCCATTGTATGGGTATGTGTAGCAAAGATTTGGACTATGGATGTTGTGATGGTAGAGATAGAGAGTTGAGAAGTAACAATATACAATCCAATAGGTCCAAGTGAAAATCCAGAGGAACAACACACAAAGTATCTTGAAGAAGATGTAGCTATTGTTACCATAGGTTTTTTTGTCACCATATGAATAGTAGGTACTAGTGTAGAAACATATATCTACATTCTACTAATGTTTGAATGTGAGTCTTGTAGATTACCTAAGATTGAGGTGTAGGAGGGGAAATTTTTATGAACAATGTGTGTCAATATCCTAAGAAATTTGAGTGTTTTTCATCAAAAAATAGCATATTGTAGATGGTATCCACAATAGAATTACCTTGTACAAACATATCGTTTGATAGATCATTTTGAAAGTATCATAGATTTTCTTCTAGAGTTTGGATCTAATCAAAATTGACTCTTAAGGAAGTATTATGATCAACAACACCAACTAAAAAGGATGATGAGACAATTGGTGAAGCAAGATTTTTGTAGATATGTAATGAGGAGGTGAGTTTGGATAGTTAGACATGATTGTTGTAAATTGTTATTTAGAAAAGTCTAGAGCAATCTAGATTGGAGATGTAAATGGTTTATATTTTGATGTGTTTAAATTTTGGATACCTCTTTTATGTCACCTAAAGAAGGAGATTATATCATAAATTTAATAATGTTATTTACAACACTCAATCTGACTTTATCACAGGTAGAACAATTAAAAGAGGTATGAGTAATTGATTTTATTTTTCTAAGAGTTTTGAAATGTTTTTTAGTTTTTTTTACTAGTGATTAAAGTGTAAGAGTGTCAAGTTCACCAAAATGTAATATATTAAATTGGTTTTGGCAAAGGAAGAAGTATTCCTTGAGAACCAACTTTCTATATTAACATTGAGATGGATTCAACAATTTGATAAATATTTTAATGTTTATAAGTAGAAATTTAGAATCAAATAAATATAAATTTAATATAAAATGTCTAGTTACAACAAACTATCAAAAATATCTCTATCTTTATTAAAAAATATGTTGGCTCTCAAATCTACATATCTTTAAATCCTAAAGGTATTTCACATCTTATGCTTAGATTCAACGAAATATTTGGCCAACAAGTGATAGAGTAGTCTTAGACTCTTCTCCCCTGCACTTTAGGCTCTATAGAATCTAGGGGGTCCACCCTTAATGATATTGAACATGGATATCACACAAATTTACTTTACAGTGTCTAATAGATAATAAAATTCATATAAACAGAGAAGGGTCTAAATGTTTGCAACCATGAATAACACTTTCGTTGTTGTCTTTGAAACCCTAGTACGAAGCATGAAAATAATTATGAATAAATTATACAAAATAGCTTATGATTTATGAGTTTAAATGTTATTTTTAAAATTGGAAGAAAAGCATAGCATCAGACCAGTACCTGTTGGGGGCTACAAACTGACAATTCCATGTGAATACTTCTATCATAACATTTAATATGTTATAACGATCATTCAAAACAAATATTATTGACTTGTAATAACTTGACTTTTAAATTACATAATTCTACTTAATAATCCATCTAAAATTTAAACACTCTAACTATTTAAACACTCTAACTTGGCTATATCTTGTTTGAACATCAAAATTCCAGCTGAACCTAATTGAATAGGGAAAATCCTCTTGCCATTTCCCAGATGTGAGACAAGACTATTGGGATTTTATTGTGATTAAGGCTGCGATGATTCCTGCCGCACTTAGTTTAATTACTGAATTGTCAGTCCCTGACTACTGGTGCATATCACATGCTGGAGATCTTCTGTGCACCCCATTTTGGAACTTGGATGTCTTGATAAGCGTGCATTGTCCTTTGAGACCCGAGCCTTGCCAGCTCAAAATTCACATGAGAAAAAGTTGAGTAATGATCACTGTGAGACTTTTAACCTTTCATTTTATTTTAGCGGCAACGTAAAAGACGATTCAAATTTAAAATGCATAAAATCTTAGCTTCCAAGATGTACTGCAGCATTTGTTGCTTTCAGCGGGTCTACGGACATACTTAAAAATTTTATCTGATTTCTGTGATCATTGTTTATCTTTTCCAATTAAAAAAATAAAAATAAATTCATTGAAAACATAATAAAAAAGAATGTAGAAGAAAAATTGGCCACCCATACCTTATCATCTTCCGAGAGTACAAATCCAAGTGAAATTCTTAGATATTAAAGGCTTCAACGGTCAATTTGAGATGAGTACCGTTGAATAATTTGATGTTCAAGAAAAGGGATGTAAGCCAAGACCTAGTAAGAACATCTGCTCGTTTGGAAAAGATGAGTGGCAGTAATTGCAAAGCTAAGATGCCTCATGCCCTTCTCATTCCTCTTCCTGCACAGGGGCACATAAATCCCATGATGCAGCTTGCTTGGAAGCTTGTCTCTGATGGATTCTTCGTCACCTTCCTCAATACCGAGTTCAGTCATCAAAGAATAACTAAGGCCAACAAGGACAAAGACATGCATCATAACAGAGATAAGATCAGAATGATTTCTGTTCCTGGAGGACTGCCGCCCAAGCTATCCCACGGGGAGAACCAAATCCAGGATGTCGAAATTTTTTTTAGGATGGTTGAAAATTGGCTCGGGCCTTCTGTAATCGACAAAGTTGTTCAAGACATAAATGTCCAAGATGAAGACCAAAAAGTCACTTGTATAATAGCAGATATCTGGACGTGTTTTGGCCTGCAGACAGTGGCCAAACGCCATCATATTTCGCTGGCGGCTTTCCAAACGTCGCTTGTTTCCACCTTCGCCATCCGCTACTTCAGTTCCAAGCTTGTCTCCCTTGGGCTTCTTCCTTCCGATGGTAAAACAAATTATGTGGTTTTTCATTTAATTTGATCATACAGCTTTGGTCTAACACGATCTGTAACTGTTGTTGAAGGTATTCCAAAGGAGGATAAAATACAACAATATCTTCCCTCTATGCCGCCGCTGCGGTCTGCTCATCTGCCATGGTTGTACGGAGGTGAATACTTGTTTCACCACGGGATTCGCATGGGAGAAGAAACGGCTAAGATCGAATGGATCCTGTTCAACATGTTCTACGAGCTAGAGCCTGGTGTAGCTGATGATTTGTCGAAAGAAGTGGGTGTGTATCCCATAGGTCCTTTGATTCCTCCTGAGTTTCTGGACGGCGACAGAAAGATACTGACCATGGCGACACCAAGCTTTTGGGAAAATGACATGGAATGTTTGGAGTGGTTAGAAAAACAGGGTGAGCAATCTGTCATCTACGTGTCTTTTGGGAGTCATGCAGTTTTGAACAAGCGGCAACTGGAAGAGATTGCTTTGGGGCTGGAGGCTACCCAAAGACCATTTCTGTGGGTTGTGCGCTCCGATCTAATGGATGGGGCCAGTGCCGTTCTGCCTCCGGGGTTCTTGGACCGGGTTAGAGATAGAGATTGCGTAGTGTCTTGGGCTCCACAGTTAGGGGTGTTATCGCATCCTTCCATAGCTTGTTTTGTAACCCACTGCGGATGGAACTCTGTACAGGAGAGCATCACCATGGGAGTTCCGATGCTCTGTTTTCCTTATTTCGCTGATCAATTCATTAACAGCGCATATATTGTACATGTCTGGAAGGTGGGTCTGCCTTTGAGAGCCAATAATGATGGGTTAATAGAGAAAGAGGAGTTTAGGAGAGCGATTGAGAGATTAGTAGCTACGGAAGAAGGCAAGGCAATCAGAGAAGAAAGCAAAAAGTGGAATAGTATAGCGAAGAATACGGTGAAAGAAGGTGGGTTGTCTTTTACTAAAGATAACCTATTCGTCAATGCAATGATGAAACATGTGGATCGTTAAACTAGCACTTGCACCGGAAGGAGGTACAATGATTACGGGGATTTTGATTTATATTTGTGTCACTCAAAATAAAATACATTGAGTTATATGCTCTGTAAAGTATTTTCTGCACAAAACTGAAGTTGTTTGTTTCTCTTGATTTCAGTTTTATGCTGGTTGTAATTTCTTTATGTTAATCTAATATAAAAAAAGTATTTTCCAAACTTTTTGTTAGTTCTTAATTTAACATTTAAATATTCTATTACACTTTATAAATAAAATTAATTGAGTTAAAATTAAAGTATATTTACTAAACTAATCTTAGAATATTATTTTTTTGTTTACACATATATAGATGAGCATGGAGAACTGAATGACATTGTACATTATAGTTCATTTTATGTCTACCGTTCACATTCTCATGCTTAATTCTATAAATCAATTGTTTCTTCCTTCATTTTAGTATGGGCAAATGCTCAATCTATAATTACATGTTATTGAATTAAAAAGCTCACAAAGCACATCCACACCATCATAGAGGTTTTGATACATTTTAGTTTCAATTTACATTATCTTTTTGTCTTCATTCGCTCTATTTGAAATATTTCTTGATTTGAAATAAAATTCTTAAATTTATTATTATTGCCTATTTTTAATACACACAATAAAACATTCCTTATTATGTTTTTATTGTACTCTTTTTTAATTTCATCACTAACTTATCTGGAAATGCATCTTTGACACTCCAAATAGAATGTTCCTTATTTTATTTTTTTGACCTCTTTTTCTTAATTTCATCCCTAACTTCCATGTGTTTAGTTTATTGAATGCAATTTTTTAACTCAGTATTGTTTGTTAGTGTAGATTAAGTTTTTTCTTTAACTATAACATCTGACAAGAATCTCTCTGCTGTTATGCTTTGATGGACGTTCCTTTATTATTGTTGGATATCTGGCATAGTGAACATTAATATTGCAAGCCTATTTTGAGATTGTTTCATTTAACATCACCATAGTCTCCATAAGAATATTGTCCCTGCTCAAAATAATGGAAACAACTCGCATTTTCTTAGAACAATCCCTCTTGCAGCAATCTTGAAGATGAATTTAGACCTGCAGTGTGGCAATCAAAACATACTCGAAGGTTCTTAATAACTCAAGGGCTATATTTAACAAACCAGATGTATTTTTTATTGTGTTTACTATGATGACTATGATGGTGGAAACATAAAGTTAATGTCTTGGATCTGGCAATACCCTGTTGCCTTTATTTGGTTTTCCAAATAAACTTTTATCACTTGAATCTCATCACAACTTTCCTTTTAATAATCTACTTTGATCCCAAATTTGTGCTACCCTTAAGCTGTACCACTGCATCAACAACCGATACTGCAAAATTTTCTTTGTTATATACAAGGATTTTGAATAATTTCAAAGTGGCTATTTCTAATCTTGATCAAAACTCATTTCCTTTATTATCTGAGACTCACCTTTCTTAATGCATTACGAGCATGCTCAACAACCATTCATAGCATCCTGGCTTGAGGTTTGAATTAGCCAATAACACAATTCACAACAGGGGAAAGGTTTAAAATTTTGAGTTTCAAAATTGCAAACACCACCCCATAGCTCTTAGTCATTTTGTCAGCTTCTAGTAGTACCCTAGTACAACTTAGGTTGGCCCAATGGTAAAGGCCTCTATAGTCTACAATGAATGTCACAAATTTGAATTTGGAAGTTCTTAAAAAGATATTTGAAAAGTTCAAGACATAAAAAAAGAACTTACTGATTAGTTTATATTTTTTCAATAAACGCACTTGACAAAAGAATTAATTTAATTTTAAAAATGTGTTAGATTATTTCTGCCACCTCCAATAAAGAACAACAAACATGATTTGCAGAACATACAAGAATAATTACATTTACATTCGCTCTAATGATCAAAACAAACAGAAAGATCATTCCACCAAAAGTCTAAATCAAAGTATCTTTTAACGCATGTCTTCCTCCTTTCTTTCCTTCAGTATTCTTTGGCTTTCACACAAGCTCTTCTTCACTGGGGGATTCCAACTTGAGAATGTTATTTGTTTGGGTGATGAGCATTGAAGAGAAGTGCACTCTGTTAAAGGCCATTGAAGTTAGATTTTGTATACTTAGAGAAAATGTAACATTCCTTTGGGGTCACTTACTGGCAGCTATCATACCTACTGTGTAATGCTAAATTTTGCTTTCATGTTGTGTGGATTGAAAATTAAAGGTTTAAAAAAAAGCTTCATTATTTCATTTCAAATAAAAACTGTATTACTTTTGTACAAATCTGAATGTTACTTTCGAAAAAGGAAATGAATATGTGTGTAAATGTATGAAATCTTCATACTTCCAAAATGTTTCTAGATGCATTTTTAAAATAAATTATATATATGAATAAAATAAAAATATGAAAAAAAATCATCTTTACATATCCAACAACCCTGTCATTCCGTGAAACCACATTCCTTTGAAGCATTTTGTCAAACAGTTCATGTGTCTTGTCTTTGGTTTCATTTTTTTAGGCATGTCCAATGTTGTAGTTGCAACTTCAGCATGCAAAAAGATTCCTTATCCTAAAAAGATTAAATGAATGACAATGCCCTATTCCAAAACTAACAGTTTGGCATGAAATGCAGGGAGATTCTGACCAAGATCACGTCTTCTGGCTATACACTTGCCAATTGTTTCGCTGAAAGTTATTATTCAGGTGAATCAGAGATACCATGGAAATAAGCAAAGGAATATCTTTTTAGAAGAATATATATGGGTGGACGCAACCAAGCTAGCTCTATTAGAGGGTCTCAGCCTGCGTGACCCCAGTGAGGAGCGTTATCCCTCTTAAGCATGCTACCCTCCTCTTGGACGCCTTATGCAGTGACTTGCCTCTCCTTTCCTTGCTCAGAGATAACGTCCACTTAGCCTTTTTAATGCTTTTTTTGACAGGAGCCATTCAACAGGTGATTGCAACAAAATGGAGAGCATTCAAGGAAATTACCAAACCCTAGAATATCAAATGGAAGTAGATCTGAAAATATGGCAACACCATAATGGCAGTAATGGTTTTGACAAAGTTTAGGTTTTTTATTTCATGGATAAGGATTAGAAACCTCCTGTAAGTTCATAACCTATTCGCAATGAGTTTTGTTGCAGCTTTATTGCATATAGATACATAAAGAACACAATACCGACCGTTGTTTTGGCGAAAATTTTGCTATTTTTTAGCCAGGCCTTTTTCAGCCACTCGATTACAATTTCACAGCCGCCGATTTTTTTTTCCGGTGAATTTTTTTCAGGCGTGAGACAATTCTCATGGGTTGTGCCCACAATAAATAGCCTATCGGCTAACTATCGACTAATTATTGCATTAATACACTCCATAGAATTTGTGTGGTAATTTGAAGATCCCATTTTCTATAGATTCATTTGAGTTAAAGGAGAATTCAGAATCTTTGTTAATTAATAGAATTTGTGTGGTAATTTGAAGATCCCATTTTCTATACATTCATTTGAGTTAAGGAGAATTCAGAATCTTAGTTAATTAATTCTACAAAAGATCATGTTATAGGAGAGAAATATTCTCTAATACAACTTAAAAAATAAATGCTACTTTTAACAAATATATATGCAACTAATAAATTTTTATATATGCAAGAAGTCATGAGGTATAGTCTCCCTCTATTCTCGTGATACTGGAGGGCTTAATCACTGGTCACATGAAAAAAGGTTTACCAAATGCACTACAGTTTATAAAGGGGGCTACCCGATTCATCTTAAAAAATGATTTAAATCCAAATTAAAATTTTAACATATCAAATGGTTAAGATTGTTAGGAAAATAAAGTTTACATTTAGTAAATCAATTAATTATTAGTTATTAGTTTTAGGGAGTTATTCCCATAAGGAAATTTGGGTGGTTATTCATGGAAATGTAATTCATAGGAATGCACTGCACATTGTAAATGTCCCAAAAAAATAAAAAAAATTATTATTATTGTTGTTCAACAATGGTATAATCTATGCACTTTTCTTTCCATTTTTTAACAAAGATTTCTTGTTTTTAGCCCCTCGATTGAGAGCATTCTCTATTCCATGACCTATCACACTTGTTGTGATCAATCCTTGTTATTGAATTATAAGACTTCCAAAATTATGAAACGTTTTATTGCAAACAAAATTGATAGAAAATAGTAAATCTATGATAAAATGGAAAATTAGGAAAAAAAAGAAGAAGAAAACATCATAAACAGTAACTAGCAATCGCACCTTAGTGTGCAATGGGTACGCCGAAGAAGTGTGGAAGGTCAATTAAGATAAATTTTGATCTTTTTTTTCATACATTTACTAATTACTAATTTTGGTCAATTGATAGGCCATCCAACAAATAATGTTGTTTATGAAACAATGGTCTCAATGGAGAAGTTATAGCTTCAAATCAACTATGCGTCCACCTACAAGGATCCAAACATGATTGTAATAAAACCTCTAAATCATGAATATAATCAAGCTCCATTACCAACAACCTCATGTTATGTTTGCAATAATGGAGGGACAAAGAGAGGGGGAGATAGGGATAAAAAGAGCGACATAGAGAGGGGGGTAAGGAGATAGAGATAGAGAGGAAGACAAAGATAGAGATGGAGAAGGAGAGGGATATGGAGAGGAGAGTAGGAGAGGGAGAGATAAAGAGAGAGGTGAGAGGGATAGATAGATATGGAATAGATAAATCCATAATATATATAAAATTGTTCCATAATCCTTGAATAAAATGAAGCTAACATAAATTAGTATAGTTTTATTATAAGAAATATATATTTGTATATAACACAAAACATAGTCAATTAATTTAGATTATATATAATATAAATTCATTATAGGTAATAAGTAACATAGATTTATATAGTATAAATTCAATTAACACACAAATTTAGTACAATATGTTATATATATAATATATATAGATATAATACAATTTACATTATAATTAATATATATTATATAACAAATATGATTAAATTAAAATATGAAACTATTATAATTCATAATTATTACTATTTATTCTAATAGTTTATTTATTATATTTATAGTTTAATAATATATATCATGTCATTTAAATTACTTGTAGAATATAAAAGTGTGATAATATAAATATAGTACTTGTTATATAATTATAATTAATTCCACTTTAGTATTAAATTTTTTATATTTTTATGATTATTTTGGCATTTACAAAATTTACTATAAGACATTGTTAGTATTTTTTAAAAGATTTTACGGGATTTTGATTTATTATTATTTTTACTTTTTAAATTACTAATTTTTAAAATAAAATTTATCATAAAAATTAAAATATATAATAGATGTTAATTTCTTTTTAAATTAATAATTTGTAAAATAAAATTTGAATATAAAAAAAATATATATAATAGATGTTAAATCTAAGATTAAATCTTACTATCCTTAAAATTAAACTTTCAAACTCTATATTAAATATGTTCTATTATTTAACTTGTACCATTTTTAATTAGTTAATTTAATCACATAATTAATAATTATGTGATTTCAGAAAAATTAATGGTTCACAAAATTTGATAGTTTTATTATTACTAAAAATTGGAAAGAATATGTAAAAATCGGTTTTTTTTTTTAAATAAACATACTTGTATTTAAATAAATTTGTACTCTCTTTCCAAATTAAAAGTTCTTGTAAAGATGAATATAATTATTTAGAGATGGAAAATTTACTCCAATTATACTAACTCAAAATAGTAAATATACGTGAATAGGTCCTTAGTCTATTGGTGAAGTTGAAAGGTTCTAAATGAGCCCACTAGGGATCAAGTCTCATTGAGTGCAAAGGCTCCGACACTGAAAAAGGGATGAGGTTGGGATTGTGCATTGGGTGAATTTGGCTGAATGGATACCCCTCATTCCATTCAACCCAAGAAGGCTCGTGGAATGGGTACCCCTCAGTCCTTGGCTCTTAGCCGAAGAGGTTCAACCCATGAGCCTTAGCCCTTGGCTCTTCGTCGAAGAGGTTCAGCCCAAGAAGGCTCATGGAATGGATACCCCTCAGTTATTGGCTCTTAGCCGAAGAAGTTCAGCCCAAGAAGGCTTGTGGAATGGATACCCTTCAATCCTTGGCTCTTAGCTGAAGAGTTTACATTCCACCCAAGAAGGCTCATGGAATGGATACCCCTTAGTCCTTGGCTCTTAGCTGAAGAGGTTCAGCCCAAGAACGCTCGTGGAATGGATACCCCTCAGTTCTTGGCTCTTAACCGAAGAGGTTCAGTCCAAGAAGGCTTGTGGAATGGATACCCTTCAATCCTTGGCTCTTAGCAGAAGAGCTTCAGCCCAAGAAGGCTTGTATTGCCGGAATTTTATTGTCTACGGGTTGCCATATTAAATACATGATAAGCCTCGAACAGTGAGCAGACTTGAGTACAGGTAAAGCAGCATAAATAAAAGGAGGAAAATGGCAGTGAAAATGACAGTTGCCATGATTTGATTTAACCGCTCAGATTAATTGAATGGTCATGCATACTTTGATTTAAAGATTTTGCAAGGATTTTACCCCATAGAGGGAACGCCTTGGGCGTAATTATGCAACACGTGGGACTACAAAGACAGCGTCCAAAGCCTGAAGCAAACAATCCCACATGCATTTAGCATTATTTTTTGCTAACAGACAAAAATGATCAAGTACAGTGATAGAAAGTCTGATATTTACGTTTAACGACTTTTGCCATCTAATTTTTGGTAGGTAGACAACGTCAGCGACAATTCAAATTTCCAAAGCACAAAATTGAAGCTTTAAGCAGGTTTGCATTGAGCTGCACTAGGGACAAATCTTATCATCTACCCACTGCAAATAAGAAAGTGAAAAAAAATCGCCTATCTTCTTCATACAGTACAAATCCTATAACCTGATGAAATATGTGAATGAAAAGGAAGGTGGGTGATCAAAATGTATTGGTATGACGATTTTTAATACGCACTGGGCATATGTTTTCACTTAATCAAAATGCATATTTGGTAGTTGTTCTTGTGTAGGGCGCAGCAAAATATTTACTATCTCATAGAAATAAGTGTACCTTCTTTAATATTACTGTTTTTCGGATATATTTTATTTTTCTAGTTAAATATGGGATTGTTTTTTTTTTTTTTTTAGCAAATTTGGTAATTTTTAGTTAACTAAAATTATGATTAATTTATGTTGCTCTGTGAGAGGTTAGCATTAATATTTTTTTTACCTATTTTTATGGAAGATGTCCAGTGCATTGGAGTGCAGTGGAAGATGGGAGATGTGCCATATTTGCTGGTTTCAAGGCTCAATTGTAAGGCACATGTGGATGGCCATTGCTTGGATGTTGGATGGGATATGTGTTGCTTGAGCATATGCAATGTCACAAGATCAGCTTCCCCATGTATGAAACCAAACTTACATTGCTTAGCTTGTCTTGTAGACCGAGTTGTTCGGAGTGAACCAAAGTATGCCTTTTCCCCTAGATGATCCCCTAACATCTAATTCCAACATTACTACAAAATAATATGCATTGCATAAAACCTATTAGATCATGCCATTGACACTCAATTTCAAAGTTGTAATCTCCCTTGTAGCTTGAGACCTTGCTCTTGTATCACATTGGAAGATTGTCCAAACACCAACCTACTTGTGTAGACTCCATTTTCTATGAGCACTAAGATTCCTATACATCTCAGTCTCTTTGTTTCTCACAATGGACTTGCCACTTGACTTGTACTCCTTGAGTACTTGTGAGCTCTTACATAGTCACTCACATTGGGACTGTGTCCACTAAGGCACTTCACCCCTTCCTCATGGGACTCAATGTTTTGGATCTCTTTCTAGCATCCTTCACATTTAGGCAATCTTAAGTGCATGCCTTGCAAAAAACCCAACTTTCACATGCATCCTTCAAGCTCTCCTCAATACATATTTGATATAATTTTCCAAAAGAGCATTATACCCACTTGGTCTCACCCAACTCAATGAACAACTTTATTATTATGGATAACTCACCCATTGATTCATCTCATACAACATCCAACACTCGATGAGGAATCTAAAATCTCTTTGGAGTTAATCCAAATGCAAAACCTAGCTACTTTTCTTCACAAGATTGGGACTATGTGCCAACATTTTCAAGAAATATCACCCATCCATAGGGTGGTGGGATTACTCTCATTCATTCATAAAATCCATATATAACAACCAACTTCATGTTCAAGTGGTGGGACTACTCTTCTTCACCCTTTGGGGTAATGTTCAAGGTCACAATCTATGTTCCCTATTTACCTAGACATTGGAAAATAGCATCTACCATATTCTTCATGACTTAAAATAGTTAATTCCCTTGGCACCAGATTGAGTATCATCCCTTGCATTTCATCCTATGTTCATATCCTTCACCTCTATCTCATCAACACCCTTCCATCACACAAATTTGATTACATAATACCTTTTCAACAAGCACCCCCCATAAGCCTTAGTCCTATGTGAAACTTCCCAATCCTAGTGGTAAGTTTTCTTTCCTGAATCACCTCTTTTTTGTATAATTCTCGACTTAGTACATATCTCTCCATCATAGCTTATTATTCAATCTCCCTAAGTTTTTCAATGCCCTTCCTTAAAGGCATGCATTCATTGTCCAAGTCAAGACTTGTCCAATCTAATTTTGGCCAATAACCTAGTCAGCTCTACCAAGTCCCTTGGTCTTAAAAACCATTATGTTATCTAGTTACCTTAGATAAGTTTCCCAAACACTGGTCATTTATATGTCAGCCACATTTCACACATGAGGTATAGCTCAATTTCTTTAGTGGTCCCAATGTGCATTGTATTTCTCTTTGACCCTACCATAGGAGTTTTCCTCTCATCACCTTGTCATGATCTCCCACTTTATGGTCCTACCATGCTATTCAGTTCCATTAACTCCTCAAACCAATTAACATATCTTTGAAACCTTCCCCCTAAACTTTTGGCCTCACTAATGCACCAAGCCCCATGACTCATAACTCTAATTATCACCACAAAGTCTCTCTTGATGCTTGTCCAATATTTGGACTCATTATACAACCTTTGGACTCATTACTGCAACACCATGTAGCTTTCATGGTCCAATCATCTTTCATCACTTAAGTCTCTCTTTTATAACCATTTTAGAACTCCAAGTTATCCACTCCATATCCAAAATTAACTCCCCAAGCCTTTCCACTTAATATTCCACAAGACAATCTTTGACTTCCTTAACAAGCTTCCAAATTGAGCATGGACAAATTTTCTTGTATCCTATGATTTTCCTTTATTCCCTAATATGATGACTCCTCCTTGAGTTTCACCTTATTTCACAACTAGATGAGACTCTGATGTTGTTTTTCAAAACTCCTAAGTTGGATCAACACTATACCACCAATGTTCCAATATATTTCATTACATTTGGTCCCTAGTTCCACTTGAACTGCTTAAGCCTCTTACAATCCCACTTATAAAAACTCTTTAAAATCAATCAAATAGACAACATGTCCTTTCCCTCATGGACTAGCTAGTGGATCCTTGATCCTTTGCATTCTCAATGCTATCCTTTGTATTCCCAATCTTCCATACTAATTCAATGGGAAAATTTAAATAACCTAACATCATCTTAATCACATAGAATTTATTCCGTAATAGTTTACCTCACTAATGTCCCAAACTCATCTATGTGGCCCAACCAAATACCGTAGCATTCCAAATCTATTAATTCCAACTCGATGAGGTATCCTGTGGCCACTCAACTCTAGATCCAACCTTCAAATTCCTCATCACATCATTTTAAAATAAAAATTTCTTCAATTAGAAGCTTCACAACTAATGGAGGTCCAACCATCCAAATTATTGCTAATGATAGGCTCATGCTCCAATTCACTAAACTATAAAAGGCCCACTCTTGACTTCCTAGACATGTGAGCCATTGCTCTTAACTCATAATTTTCAAGAGCCTTGCCCTTGACTTCATTGTTGAATCCCAGTGCATCCTTGATGGATTTTGAAACAAGTACCACTCGATATGAAGGAAAATTGCATCGTCACACTTTTTTATTCTTAGCACCCTTGGTGAAATCCCTACTATTTAGTCAAGTTTCAACTCAACAACCAAAATATCAACTTAGATCCTAATTTCATTTGACATCAAGCCATTAACTTTGATACAAACATAACCTCACATAAATCATATACCAACCTAGCCTTTCATGACTCTATTACCAATCTTAGCCATCCAAAGCTTCAAATCTATCCTTCCAACACTTTGATACCAACTATCTTGGGGTTAGCTTCATTGTTCAACATTTAACTCAAATTATTGAGCTTGTCTTGCAAATAAAGTTGTTTGAGTGAATCGGACTACAACTTTATCTTGGGATGCTCCCCTAACATATAATTCCAACATGCACTATAGAATCATATCCATTGCACCAAACCTATTAGCTTATGTCCTAGTACTCAGATTCAAGGTTCCAATCTCTTTTAAAATTGAGACCCTACATTCTTGCATGGACATTAAAAAATTCGAAAGACCCGGTTACTTTTAATTGTGTGTGATCCACTTTGCTATGAACACTAAAAGAGTCTCATACTTCTTAGATACATATGTCTTTAATTTACTCATAAAATCTTTGCAGCTTAGGCTTGTACTCCTTGAGTACATGTGAGCTCCTCCATAGTCACTCACATTGGGAACTATTAATGGCAGTTTTAGCACAACCAACTTGTAAATGTACATAAGATCACTTACTTCTCTTGAAAAGAAAATAATTATGCTCCTTGGTTCCTTATAAGCCAGGTCTTGATCGTTGTCGATAACTAAGTGATTTATGTGATCATTTTCAATGAGGGTCATTTGTTGGTTCTTCCTAGATCAAATTAGAATTAATGATACTCAATAGAAAGTACGTAAATCTACTTTTGCATTTTTCGTTTAACCTTTCAAGACACATATCTATAAAGTGATTTTCATTCATACATTTGGAATCAAATTAGTTCAATTTCTCCAAAGATTCGTATTATGATAAATAATTTTGTTAATTTTAAATAAATATCAAAAGAGTGATAAGGGTGAGAAGTAAAACTTAAATGAGATGGACAATAATAAATTTCAACACATTCAATAGATTTGAATGATTAGATGAGTTCAAATAAAATCTCTATATAGATCAGTATTACACACGATCTTCTACAACATCAATGCAATCATCTAAGGAAAATATAACACTAGAATTTTCAAGTTGCATCAAATCATATCATCTTATTCATGCACAAATCTAAGACACATCCCTATGAAAAGTTCAATAACAACAAATCTCACTAGATTATTCAATATTAGACAAATGAAATGAAATGTGCCATCACCAAGATCAAAAAATCAATTGCAAAAAACAATCATGATCCTTTGATTTTAACCAAATATATCAAAAAATTAAAATATAGTAGAGTTTCATGCTAAAAATGTATATGTTTGGTGTAATTGAAAATGACTTCTAACCCCTAAAAGAGTCTCAAAAAGAGATATAAATAGCAAAGTTAAGGTTTCCCAAATTTGTGAGTTTGAGAAAGAGTTCGAGAAATTTAAACATAGGCAACTTATCTAGTAAAATAGCTACAGATTTTTACAACCTAAAGGAGAATCGAAATGCCACTTCATCATTGACAGCTTGGGAGTTGACTTATTACAGTATTGAAAGAATAAATAAATTAATAAATAGCACAATGCCTCTCTTCAGAGCCAAGCTACACAAATCCACGGAACAGATAATGTTGGAGGCATTGGTTGTGTCTATCAAGTCATTCACGTTTGAACCTTTGTGATACTTGATCTTTATTCTTTGGGAAAAGGTTGACCACTCTAACTTCTCCTACAACTCACCAAGTCTAACTAGATTTTCTTGGAAATTCTAAATAATGACTTTAAAATTCATTATTTGGTCAATGGCCTCTTCATTCATTGACTAATATAGGGACTCTATGAATTGTTGGAAGATTTTGGAAGTTCAAGTCACACCAATGAGGATATCTCCTAGAATGTACATGACAAATCATTGAAAAAAAAATCAACTCTCATCATAGTAGCTTCTATTCAATTTATGCCTTTATTTAGTTTGGTCTTACACTTTTTAACTATTTTGACCCTTAGTTGACTAGTCTTCAACCATTCTTTTGGAAAATCAGGATCTTCTCCATAAAAAATAGATGCCTAGATCAACTAGTCTATAGGTATTGGGCCATTATTTTCTAAAAAACTAAGACATAGTGATCCCATGAAAGGAGGTCATCATCAACATCTGATTGCAAATATTGAGCCAATATTTCCTCATCGCTTGTATTGTGAGAGGATCTTAATGAATTCTTAATCACCCTATCTATTGTAACAATTGAAATAGGGTGCCCCACCTTTGATGAGATTAGAGGGTTGGTTAAGATTAAGAAAAAGATGTGACATGTGAGGAATTAAATAAATGTTATATTTATTTAATTCATTTGGTGAAAAGGAGAGTAAAGGGGTAAGGTATTTAATTATTAACTGAATACCTTAGGGATTTAGAGGAATTTAAGGATATTAATTAAATAATTACAATATTACTTAAGTAATGCTAATGAGAGGGTATTTAGATGAAGAGGGAAAATTTGGACAAATATATGTGTCCAAATTTAGGTGTCTACAAATATAATTTTTAAAATATGCGACATAGAAAGAGGCAAACTCACGATAATGAATAGTTTGTTATGGGGATCTAGAAAGAAAAGTACCATGAAGAACAATTTGTCATGCATAACTTGAAATAAATAAGGGGAAATGAATATCATGGAACATATTGATATAACACATATAACATGTTCCATCCAAACAAAATAACCATGAAAATTATCAGTTTTTTATAAGGATCTTGAAATAGATGAGTGAAAAAGAGTATCATCAAACATATTGGTACAAGACAAGTAGCCTATGCAATAGTTGCAAGATGTATTAGAATAACACTTTAGAATCACACGTAAATGGGATATCAATAGGAACCATTCACCTTTTTTTCAATTTTTGGCATGTGTATGTTTTTCTACCTCTCTTAAACTTGTACTTGATGTGTGTTTTTTGACCATATGTCATTTACCTATGATTCTCAAGTGTTTTTGTAAAAAATAAAATAGTTTCTCTCAAATGGAAGATCTAAATTGGATTTTATATGAAAGTTTAACATATGGAGAGTACAAGTTGCAAACCATAGATATGGAGAGTTATATAGAGATTATGTTGTACAAAATGCATATAGCACTAAGGATGAACACATATAACAACAAACAATAGACAAAGGGCAGGAAGCATACACAAGCCAAAAAAAAAGGAAACTAGTCAAAAGGTAGAGGTCAATCTTATGTTTGTTGAAGAATAGAACAAGTAAACTATGGCAATAAATACCTTGTTATATGAAGCTTCAAAGAGATGAGAGAAAGAATATCATGAAACATATTAATACAAAACAAGCAATCTATGTAATAGTTGGAATTTACCTATCGACTATTTGTTTGAAATTTCCACCGGGGTTTCCATCATAGCAGCCATGGATATAATTTCTCGGTGCATCTAGATAATTTTTTTGATTAGCTGAAAAGGAAACTATAGGAACATGGACAAATGTAATGTGTACAATAGACTATATTTATTGTAGTCAAGTGCATGTAAGAATCCATGCATGAATGTGTATATATAGCAACAAATATATGGAGGCCATCTAGCCATGAAGGAAGAAAGGTTGAATGTCTTATGGTAGGAAAATATAAATTTATAAAACAAACCTTGTTTACGTTTACGGATATAGCCACCTTTAGGAGGTACCAATTGTCTGAGACACTTAGGCTTCATATCTTGTTCTTCATCTATGTTTTGCATTGATCCACAGGTGATCCCACAATAGTAGTTTACAATTTTGGCCAAAATGGACACTGAAATTATTATTTTTAACTAAATCTTCACATTAGGGCACCTATGGCAGCTAAATTGTGAAGAATTTGAAGATGATGCAAACTAGAGTCTCGTCACATTTTGTCTGTAGATTCTAAAAATATTTTTTTCAAAATTTTTGGAATTAGATTCCACTTCTTTTTCGATCTCCCACGAAAACTGTTTTTTTTCAAAAAACAACATTTTTAAAAAGTGACGCACACCTTGCCAATGCGCGCTTTTTCCATGAGAATAAAATTCTAATTCTTTGAATTTAAGTTTGTAAATCGATATCTAGTGCTTCACTTGGTTAAGGTGATTTTATTGAATATTTTTCTTTTAATCAAGTTTCAAAGTCAAACCAATTATAATTCAGACATAAGTAGCGATACATTATAACTCTTAACTTTTTTTTTATATCAAAATTCAATTTTATTTTTTTCTATTGGATCAAGGACTTCAATATGCAGTGCACTCATATTTTTTCCAAATTTTTTTTGATAATCGCTATTTTTCCACATGTGCATATGAGACCTTCATTTTTGATGAAAACCTATGTTTAATAAAACTAAAAAAAAAACATAATAAAAACCAAAACATATTAAAATTATATTAGATTTGGATGGCTAGTTTTCGAGGACTCATTGATTCGGTTGGGTTTGTGAATATTCCTCCATTTCATCCTCAAAGCTCGAAGTGCCAAAATTCAATTTTTTATGTTTGAGGGGATAAGGAATAAAGCGGGTTGAGCGAACCCTAGGGGGAATACAGATTTGAACGGGGAGTTCATTGAACCACGGTTCGTCGAACCTTCTATAAGGGGTTTGATGGCTTTTTGGCGGGGAAATTATTAAGAGGGTTAAGTAGAACCTAGGTTCCTCACAGAACCCCTAATTGGTCGATTGAACCAATGAGTTAAATCTGAACCCCTAAAATCAAGTTTTTGCCATGCATTCATTTTTTGTGAGTTTTCTTTACTCAGGTTCAATTGTAAACCACTATTGTGGCTTCACCCCAACATGATATTACTACATTTGAGCAACATTTCATTTGAACATATTAAAATATGTCTTTGGTTAGATGCGTATGGAATGGAAAAAAGGCATTCCAAAATGACTTACAACAATAGTAGAAGTTGAAATGCTGTAGACTACAGATTGGAACAATTGGAAATCTCTCCAATCTGGTATCTAATGGAGGTGGATGGCCACTTTGTTTAGTATCCTACTATGAAACCAACACCACAGTGCATCATTTCACAATGGAATCAAAAAAATAGAAATTATCATGTTAGAAAAATGAATATTACATGTACTCCCTTGTGTGGCATTGCACAACAATGTTAGGATGTATCAACCCTGATGGGAGCATAAACCTACCATTCTATTTCCGTTGAATAAGGAAACCAGTTCCACGACTGACAAACCATATACTAAACAAAATCCATCATTGTTGTAAACAGGCCCGAGTAACTTGTTGCAAATAGCATGGAGTTTTATCATATATAAGAAAAAAAAAAGCAATCTAGAAAAGACTACATATTTCTGGATGCAATATACAAGAAGAGTGAAACAGTGAAATGATGAAAACGAGAATTTTGTAGATAAACATTTGTAGCTATTTCAATGAAATAAAGTAGCTAATAGAAAATCTAACAAGAAGACATAAGAATCTATGGAAGCAAGGCATGAAGCACAAATGTCAAAACTATGGGTATATAGGTAGAGAAAATAGAAAACACAAGGTTGTAGAATTTTAAACTTATTAGTCAAATGGAACATAATTTTTTGTGAGAATGTTTCTAGAGTATGTGCATATATAGTTTAATATACTGGAATGTTCAAAACACATTATTGACTTATAGAACTTTCAGGATCTACTTATTGTTGGTTGCAATCTCTATGCATATTTGACACTTGAAGTTGTTTTTATATACATATGTATCAATTTGTAACAGCTGTAATTGTATGTTTAGAGTACTACATGTTAACATTGGTTGAAAGAGAATTGTAGGTATGCTGATAAAGAATTGACATCATGGAATTTAAAAACACTTGGAAAAACATGGATAGGTGGAATATACAGAAAAGTGTATTCTTTTGAATGCCATTTACAAAAAGAATGACACAAAAAAATGTTGAAACGAGAAGTCAACAAATTAATATTTATGGGTGCATATTTGCATATTGAATTTAACAAAAACTGTATTGCTGAAGGTACAAAAGATAGTAAACAGGAAGAAAATTATCTTTAATGTGTAAAGCTAAAGAGGATGCAAAGCATTGAATAAATGGGGGAAATTTAATGTGGTAGTCAAACACAAAGTATATAGGCATAAAAAATGGGAAACAGAGCATAGGTGCATAATTTAAAACGAATCAGTGAAATACAATAGGATATTGTTGAAAAAGTTTGTGGAATAGTTGAATATATACTTTAATAGAATGTAATGATCAAAACATGCCACTGGCTTGTACAAGTTTTGTCCTCTACTTATTGTTGCCTAGTATCTCTGTCCATCTTTGGCATTATATCCATTTTACATAGATTATTACATGGTATGGTTCTATAAAATTTAACTTAGAAATCCTTGAAAAGAGGATGGTATACAGTCTAGACCAAAGTGAGAATAATTTTTTCGGGGCCTTTTCTATAAGCCAGAGCACGAGATGGGGGTGGAATCATTTGTAAAGCGCTAGATTTGTTCTAAACATGCCTCTTCACTGTGACGTCAAGCAGTGTATTTGTTGTTGCTAAGTCTAGAGTATCTCTCAAATGAGAATGTTGGATCAATGTGGAGTCTTTCAATTGATTTAACACGAGAGATAGCTATAAAAGTCAACCCTTGCCTCTCTATGTTGCCTATGTTTATCTTTGCTTTGTCTAATGTTAAGCCTTTTTATTTATGTATTGTGATTCCCCATGCCATGGTGAGTGGAATTTGTGTTCGACTACCCTGAGTTATAGTTGGGATGGGGACATCTCTTGGGTTTTCTGGATCCCATGGTGGACCAAAATAATTTTGGAAGCAAACAACAACATAGTTAGGCGGATCTGGTGGTTTACAATGTGCATTGTACACAATAGTTGTAACAAGACCAAGGGATCCATTGACCAGGCCAGCTTGAATCCATAAATTTGTTGTTAGCATCACCTATTCACCAACACAAAGTAGTAGTTATGGGAGAAGTTGGTCATCATCTCTATGATCAGATGTTTGTTGTTGTGCTACTCGAGTAATGCTAATGGCTATGGGAAGTTTTAACTGTTTGATCATATTTTTGTTGTGGAATATGACAGTCATTTGTGGAAAACAAATGTGTAGCAACATCAAATTGTTCTCTTTCTATGGCTGAGAGAATTTTATTCGTTTGTTTCATAAGCTCTTCCCAGTCATTGTGGAGAGCCTCACCATTTCTTATATGGAGAAGGATTGCCCAAAACTTTTGTTGGGAAGGGATTTCTCCTTTTTGGTGAAAAATAGTGTCCAATGTGATCAAGATTGTGAAAGTATGCCATAAGGCTATAGCCGATGACCGTGAAGCATAAATAGGGGTATCC
Organism: Sequoia sempervirens; assembly: GCA_007258455.2. Classification (NCBI taxonomy): domain Eukaryota; kingdom Viridiplantae; phylum Streptophyta; class Pinopsida; order Cupressales; family Cupressaceae; genus Sequoia; species Sequoia sempervirens. The sequence goes on from VDFB02067379.1 coordinate 65,514, forward strand.
ATGATAGGTGGCAACTGGGCAAGATCACCAACAAGGATGATAGAAACACCACCGAATGGCTCCCTCTATTTATCAGGAAATGCTTGGTGCAATTGACTATCTATTTTCAACAGTTCAACTTCGGGCCTAGAAAACTCATTTCATCTATGAAAATGTATTGAATATATTTAAATTATTCTTGGAATATTGTCAATGCCTAACCTTGCAAAGGATTCATATCCTTTATGGGAATCTAGAGGGCTGTATGGATTGTGAAGGCCCATATGTTGTATGCAACAACAACACCTATGGGGGCCAATGTGAGCAACAAGCTATTGGATTTAAGAGTAGACATGTTTATTTGTTGTCTAATACAATTTATCAAAAAGGATTTTCCAATGCCAGCTATCCCTTGAATGATCATGCAGAGACGACCTTTGGAGGAAGGCTACATGTAATGGGATTGGATGATTTGAAGATCCAATTGTTGTTTTGGTGAAAGCTAATGGGATGATGTATTTATAGGAAAAAATTGTATTGTAGCTTGCTCACGTTGGGCCTTCGATGATGGGATGAACTGCAAATAAATATTATGAAGTTGTTCAAGCACATGGTTTTTATTCCATGAATGGTTCATATCAAAGTCTCGCCTACCTAACAACTAGAGCTGATTTATACTAAAATTTGTAGTTGTACCAAGCTGAAATAAAACTTCCCATTCATATTCATCCATAGAACATCGATGGTTCAAATCATCAGTATCATTTCCATGTTCTTCAATCATTGATGCAATTGGAAGTCTATTAACATGCCAAGGATGACAACCAACTATTTTTAAAACTTTCCAAATTTGTATGATCTCTTGTTTGGCAAGACCAATATCTATCTGTATGTTTCAAAAAGGTTTGTATAACATAAGTTTAGTCAAAAAAAATGTCTCAAATATTTTTGTATCTTCAATGGGAACAGTCTTGAACAATGGGTACACAAGGACAATTGCACGCTGGTGTCTCGGTTTCCATTTGGCCTTTTTGCGCTACTCTGAATGTGTATATAAGTGAACCAATTCAATTAGGGATACACCACCTAGATTTGGACGCTTTTGCATATAACAATGAATATAATTTTTTGGAAAGTCTTCATCAGCATCATCTTTATTTATATAGAACCATGCTTTTTTGCCAACATTCAAATGAACATATTGTCAGCTTGAAGTGAGAAGAGGCAATTTCTGTAACATGTGGCACATCTCTTGTGCAGAGATGTCATGCTCCACAAGAATATTCATCATGAATTTTTTATATGCAAGCAGTGCACTATCCTCAACTATATTTGTATTTCCAAGTCTTTTCAACATATCAAGATAATTTTCTAATTTCTTCTCAGATTTAGCTGCATATTTAGAAATATAATTTAAAATGATTTTCCTAGAAACAACTGGCTAGTAATCAACATTGGCATGCCATATTGTAAGCATGGGTGGGCTATGAATATTTAGGCAATCATCATTTCTTTTTGGCTTGTAGGATTTGTTAGACTCAACATCAAATGTCAATGTAGAGGTAAGTTGTTGCTACCAAGGTGCTTTATACCGACATTGTAATTGCTCTCCTTTTTTCCTTAAACAAGTATATTCAGATTATTTTGTGTGCCTTTGAACTATATTTAGCAACTCTTCATAATCTATGATTGGATAACTGGAAAGAATCTGGATCGTGGAAAGCGAGCACGGATTTTATTCAGAACAATGATACATTCTGAGCAATCTCTGTGTAGGGAAATGTGGATTCCAAGCTGAAACATATCTATCAAAAAAGTGTCTTGCCATGGTAACATCATGGTGATTGGATCAATCAAGAGTGTCCATGTTGGGGGCTTCCGGAAGCCATAAAAAACCATGCACATGTGTAGAGCCACCATGTTGCCATTCATATCTATACCAATAATCTTTTGCATGCAAAATCTTTTCAATCACCTCTTCATAGAAAATTGAGAATCTATGATGCAGATATAAAGACGTTATATATGGATTATGAACATTATCTATTAGTGTCTTTGTTGAAGGCTCCATTGCAAAATGAGCCACACAATTTTTTTTTTTTGCAGATCAGCCCATTTTGTGTCTGCACAGCTTAAAGTGAAAAAAAGGGTAGGTATGCCAAGTTGTTCAATCATTGCAAATAGTTGGGCACGACAAGAGTTCCAAAAAGAACAGGTCCCGCTCAATGATGCACCAAAACGCATTAGTTGCTCAGCTATCTAGCCATCAGGAGTAGCTTGAAGATATTCACACAATGCAGACAACAACATAGGGATTTTGTCTTCCAGATCCGCTCTAACAAAGACAAAAATAGTTTGTTGGTTGTGATGTCTCATTATCAAGTTGTAGAGGAAATACCTAAACCTGACACGTTTTCCAAATTTGTGGTCAAAATATCTCATTAAGTGGAGGGAATATTCATATAAGTGAATTCGAACATTCCTTAGTTGGAGGGAAGTGTTGCTTCAATGGGAAATAATGTTGGAAAGGCCATTGTAAATATACCTTTAGTGGTGTATTCATTAATAGGAGAAGACCTAATTTCAAGCCAACACAAAATATTCTGCTCTTTTTTTTCAATTTATAATACCTATTTGATTGCCTGGAGCTCTCGTCTAGCATTTGGAAAGGAAGGGATAAATGATGAAAAGTTTGAAGAGCCATTTTCATCTTGAGTAGCATTTGTTGAGTTGGTTGATGGCATTAGGTCTTCATCAGAAACTTGCTCTATTGTATGCAAGAAATTGGAGACATCAACAACATTAGGTAACATATTAAGAGCCTCAACATAAATCTCAACATCATTGTAGTATTTGTCATATTGAATTTTGTATTTCAATGCATCCATGGCATGATGTTTATTAACATAGAAATCTTAATTACCACCTTCAATAGTGGTTCATCGTACGATCACAACCTCAAGGTCTTGCAATTGGTGCAACAAAAAAATTTCTATGCTCGAGATATCTTGAGGAAAGCTTATTGTGTGACTGGATTGTATTTAAATTGACCTCTTCTAGCATGGGACACTTGTAAAACCGAAGCCACCCTAGCAATAAGCATTTCTTCAACTTGTGTTAGCTTTTTTAGCAACAATGGTTGTGGGCATGGGTCCATGCCATTTGTAGAGCTAAAGCAGTGGGTGCCTTTTTTAGAATAGCATCTTACACATGTCGTTGCTAACCCCAACATGTGATTGTGCATCCCTATGTAGCTTTCTCCACATATCTGACAAACAAAAAGGTTTGAAAGTGCATTTATGCAGTGCCAGAACCACTTTACCATAGAAAGGTAGCAATCATTGAATATTTATTTCAAGTTTTGTTGCTATGCTGGTGTAGCAGGTGGCATCGACCATTGCCAATGGGCACTATGAGGGAAGATTGACAGCAGATAGACCTATAGCTATGCATGGTGAAATTAGCCTTTGTTCCATGTATTTTGTACAGCGCTTCACACAAATTTCCTCTCTATGTTGGCTATAGTACAAATGGTTCCATTGTTTTTTAACCTTTTTAAATTTAGCGATTGATTGGGCTATGGAATTTGAATGTACTCACACAGCCTATGAGTATACATACTGTGATTGAGAAAAAATACGTGTTAGAAAATGAGCAAAAAACAAAAGAGTGAAAACAACAAATATAAACACCCTACACCTCAATATTGGGCAAATGATTAACTTAACAAAACAAAATGGAACCTTTTACCTTGTTGAGTTGTCCTTTTGGTTGGCCCTTCGATCTTTGATGCAGTGTATGCTCCTTTGATGGAAAAAGATGCAAGTGTGGATTGTGAGATGGATGGAAAATGGGTAAAAGTGGATGCAAATGCAAGTATTTGGCTAAATATGGCTCAAGAAAAAAATTTGCAAGAGTTTGGCTAGCACAATGATCACCAAAAATGAGAGAAAAAAGGGGCTATTTATAGAGAATTTTGAATTCTCCAGAGAAATGGATAGTTGAGATTAAACCAACATGGCCAAGATGTAGGGCTATGGTGAGTTGAGAACTCACAAGCCCTCACATCTTGACATGTGGCATGTGAAGTTGGTTGAGAAAGATGATGTGGACATGACATGGAGGTACTACATAGTACATTGGGATTGGACAAGATCTCCTCATAAAGGAGGTCCTTGTCCCTATGTGGGTGAGAGGACATGTGAGGAATTAAAATTTCTTCAAATATCCACATGGGAATGAGAGAAAGAATTTAAAATTATTTGAAATGCATTGGGGGATTAAATGTGGGGAAAGGGGTGCCTTCTCCAAAAGGAGAAAGTATTTAATAGGGTTAACTTAGGACACATTCCATAAATGACATGGAGTTTAGGTTGGACTATTTAAGTGTTTAAGGTTGTGCAAGTACCTGATTAGACAAATTAATGACATATTAGAGGCAAGTGGGAGAAGGGGAAGAGTTCACATGTAGCTTGATGTGACAAGTCAAAGATCACATGGGGAAGATAAAAAAGAATTTAATATTCCTTGGAAGGATAAAAGGAATTGAAAATTCCTTGAGAGGTTGATTAGGCTAGTTAATGAAGGATTAGAGGAGGGTTAGGTGGCTAAGAGAGATTAGTGGCCAACTTGCAAAAGCTGGAGGATGTGACACATCCTAATCAAGGATTAGGCATGTGCACATCCCTAATGATGAGATTAGGAGAATAATTAGGATTAAGAAAGTTATGTGACATGTGAGGTATTAAATAAATGTCATATTTATTTAATTCATTTAATGAAAAGGAGGATTAAAGAGATAAGGCATTTATTTATTAATTAAATACCTTAGGGATTTGGAAAAATTAAGGATATTAATTAAATAATAATGATATTACTTTAATTAATGCAAATAAGGGGATGCTTAGAGGAAAGGGTATAAATTTGGATAAATTAAGTGTCCAAATTTAGGTGTCTACATCTTTCCCCTCTTTGAGATGGTGTTACGAAGTAGCATCATTTCAAAGAATATTAAAACATAGAACCTAGAAGAAGATGGTTAGATTGGGAAAGATGCCCCAATCATTCAAAGGAGTGACTAGGAAGGAAGATGATGGGGGTGAAGATGAAAGTTAGGGATTGAGGATGCCCCCTCGAGAGGACATGCAGGTTCAAGAGAACATGGGTGTGCTCTCAAAATGGATGAGATGATGCAAGGGGAGATGAAGAAGATGATGCAAATGAGTGGAATGATAAGCGGTAGGAGATGGATGAAGCACAAATGGATTTGAGGACAAATATGATGTTTCCCCAGTCAAGGTACAACCCAAAAGGGGTTGATGATGGATGGAGTGTTGTCAATGAGGGAATGAGAGATCCTGAAACAACATGAGGATAGGGA
>VDFB02067380.1:0-68175 GCA_007258455.2 Sequoia sempervirens
GCTGCAGTGTATTTGAGATGGATTGTGCAGTCCAATTGAATACTATATCCAACTCAATTTTTATGTCATCCAATTGATGTCTGAAATATTCTTTCCCAAAAATATGAAGAGTTTTTTTTTCTCTTTGTAATTTTCAGTTTAACAGTGATTATGCTTTCACAGTAAACATTCAGACTATTGTAAAAACAATGAACAGCTTCATAATATGAAAAAGATCGCTATCCAGCACTAATTCAGAATTTTTATTACAACTTATATGTCTCAAAGATAGAACTAATACAGATTTTTCTTTCCAGTACCCAGTTTGATTCTAAGGGTGATCCTAACAGAGAGAATCATATTCAGATTTGCAGAAATTAGCTTTGCAGAAATTAACAGTGGAGCATAGACAATTAGTGAACCTGGAAAATATGCTGGACTGAAGTGTAAAATCCCTGATGGCGCGCCCAGAACTGCTTCAGAAAACACCTCTAGACATTTGAAGACCTCCAGAATTCTGCACACTTGCTAGTCCGCCCCTAAACACCACGGGAAGACTACTGGTAGCGAACCCTTGAAGAGCAGGCCATGTATTCCTCACAGAATGCAGCAATTTGTCTCAGAAAAATACGTCCTTCCAAACTGTATTATTCCATGACTGTGTAATGTCCCCACTATTGGAGTGACCTCTTGGTGGTCATATTCTAGCCCATCCAGCATTTCCGTGGGTTAGAAGGCATGATTTTTGGCCAAGCGTATCAAATTTTGGTGTTTAGAAATTATCCTTAACCAAGCAAGCATAATGGTGATCTTATTTTAACATTATCTCATGGCACACAAGGAGGAGAAGCAAGCAAGGAGGTGAGTCAACCTCATCAAATCTGATTAGTTTCTAGAAGCTTCCCCTTCCTATGGTGGTTTAGGTGACTTAAGGGAGAAGCTACCTTAAATTAATATTAAATCTGATCTCTTCCTTGGGGTGGCTGAAAGAAGCTTCCAAGATAGAATTTTATAATCTCCAAAAGGCAAAAAGGCAATCAGATTCTTCTAGAAGGATTGGGGAAACTTAGCCTTGAAGCAAAAGTAATTGAATATTTTAAAAGAAGAAAATCTGATCTTCTTGGGGGACAACTTGAGTAGTGCCTTAACCTTGAAGCAATGAGAACTAGAATCTTCTAGAAGGATTACAAGATGTTTCTAGAAGAACTAGAATCTTCTAGAAGGGTTAGAAGATGTTTCTAGAAAGGTTACTAGATGTTTCTAGAAGAACTAGAATCTTCTAGAAAGGTTACTAGATGTTTCTAGAAGTACTAGAATCTTCTAGAAGGGGCAGAACCTTCTAGAAACCAGACCCTAGGGTGGCCTTGCCTTAAGGTCTTATTTAAAGGAGGTTGGGGTAAATGGGAAGACATGCTTAGTTTATGCTTGGTTAATGTATTCTCTTCGAGAATTCAGAGAAGCTTTGGCTTTTCAGCAGGTTTGAGGACGGAAACCCTCGAGCTTGGAGACAATGGATGGAAACCTATTGTCTGTTGGAGATATTATTCATATATCTCACTCTCTGCTTCAGTCAAGTTATTTTTGAGGGGTTGTCAGATTTGTAGTAGCTGTTGTATTGCTGCAAAAAATAATTGTATCCGTAAGTTGCCATAGCTGATGTATTATTGCAACTATTTATGAATAAATGCAAAAGCTGGATTATTTTTGCAGTTTATTATTGTGCTGGAATTTCATATCTTTAGAATAGATTCTACAAAAGTTTTTATTTTAAATTTGAAAATTTAGGGCAGGAAATTGAGGGGTTTTGAGTCAGATCTAGTTTGGCTCATTACAGATTGAGGTTTCTATCCCAATCATGCTAGAGCCAGGTTTTTTGTCCTGTTGAATATTTCCTTCAAAGCTCGGCAGAGAGAAGTAAAAATCATAATCGTTTTTCTGAATACCTTTCCTTCAATCGAACCTTAATATATATTTCTTGAGTTGCCAATTCTTCTTCGCAAAAGCAGTCGTTTTTCCTAAGAGAGCTCGATTCCATTTAGAAAAATCAAAGATCTTGTTCTTATCACATTAACGTACTTACTTGAGTAATAGAGACTTAGGCTTACTTTTAATTTATTTATCACCATGAGGAAATGCCTAGAGAAAAAGGAATCGTCACTTTAGTGGCCCTCTTTAATAAAATTCAATGAATAATTAAATATCATACACCTGACTTTAGCTTTTAAGGCTCCAATTCAATTATTTGAATTATTCCCTTAAATTTTAATTTATTTTCTAATCTCCGGGAACCAAAAAGATTAGAAAATTCCCTCTTAAATGATATTAAGCGGAGAGGGACATTACAGTCCTCCCTTCCCAAGATTGCTGGTCCTCTAGCAATCTCAAATTGGGGTGCTACAGAATCTCTTCCCTCTCCCATTTTGCATCCTCAACTAGTAAATTTTTCCATTTGATAAGATATTCTCAAACCACCTTATTCCTCAGCTTCCTTTCTCTCCAACTTGCAATACCTTTAGGGATTAACACCAAGTTTCCTTCCTCATCAAGTGGGGGAAGCTTAGGAGATGCCACAACCTGCTGACCTAGTGCCCTCTTGAGGCAAGAAACATGGAAGACGTTGTGAATCTTATTGCCCTCAGGAAGTTCCAATTCATATGCAACTTCGCCAATTCTCCTCAGTACCTTGTAAGGTCCATAAAAGCGTGGCTTAAGTTTTTCCACACCACTTTTCTTCAATGAGGATTGCCTGTATGGCTGCAAACGTATAAAAACTAAGTCCCCAACCTCAAATGATCTCTCAATTCTGTGCCTATCTGCATACATTTTTTGCTGGTTTTGCGCATGTTGCAGATTGTCCTTCAGTGCCTTGAGAATATCCTGACAGTTTTGTATTGTCTCCTTGGCCCGTGGGACCTTGCTATCATCAAAGGCCAAATCTACAAATGATAAGGCATCATACCTGTATAAGGCCCTGAAGGGAGACATGTCGATCAACATGTGGTAAGTCGTATTGTAGCAATACTCGCCTAAATGCAACCATCTAATCCAAGCACGTTACTGTCTTGACACATAATCCCGCAGATATCCCTTAATCCACTTATTAACTATCTCTGTTTGACCATCAGTTTGAGGATGGTAGCTCATGCTTGGTGTTGACTTTGTACCTGCTAATCGAAACAACTCCTGCCAAAACATACTTAAGAATCGACTATCACGATCAATGACAATTGTTTTGGGGAGTCCATGTAACCTGAACACCTCTCTGAAGAATAATTCTACCACAGTGTAATCGGTAGCTATAGCAAAGAAGTGGGCATATTTTGTTAATCTATCCACAACTACAAATATGCAATCTCTCCCCTGGACATGTGGCAGTCCTGGGATAAAATCCATGGATATTCCTTCCCACTTATGTTCATGTATTGACAAAGGCTGCAAAAGACTTGTTGGAAATGTGTTCTGCCTTGTTTTGCTGACAAGCCAGGCATTCTCTAACATGCTGCAACACATCATCTTTCAAACCATTCCAGGTGAACCTCTCACAAATCTGACGGTAAATTTTGAAGAACCTTGGGTGTTCTGCTAGAGGGGTATCATGCGTAGCCCTCAAGATCCTAGCCTTCAGCTTCGATCCTGGTACAAGATAAATTCTGTTCTTATAATAAATGATGTCACTGACTACTAAATATCTGTCATCTTGTACTCAACCATCAATCAAATCATAGGAAAAAGTGTTTTTGGTGTGTACGACCACTAATTGAGATTTCCAATCAGCTGAAATCTCAGTGAGAGAACAAAGTGCTGGTTTCCTGGAAAGAGCATTAGCGACAATGTTCTTCTTCCTCTTAATGTACTCCACATCAAAGTCATATGCCCGAATCTTGCTCACCCACTTTTCCTGCCGCTCAATTCAAGTCTTTTTGCTCAATAAAATATTTGAGACTATTGTGATTAGTCCTGACCACAAATGTAGTCCCCACTAAGTACTGTTTGAACTTAGCTAGTGCATGCATAATCGCTAACATCTCTTTATCATAAGTAGAGTACAACCTCTTAATGTCTCTCAACTTCCTGCTGTTGAATGCAATCGGATGTTGATTCTGCATTAGAACTGCACCAACTCCCTGACCCAAAGCATCACATTCTAAGACAAATGGCTATGTAAAATTTGGCAATGCTAAAACAGCGCATGAGCTCATGACCTCCTTGAGCTTGTCAAATGACACCTGTGCCTCCTCAGACCAAAGAAATGCACCTTTCTTAGTAAGGTTTGTCAAGGATGATGCCAACTAAGAGAAACCTCTCATAAATTTCCTATAGTAAGAGCACAAACTCAAGAAGCCTCTCAATTTTGATATATTTTTTGGTGGCGACCAGTCCAGAATTGCCTGTATTTTCTCTTGGTGTACTTTCACACCATCAACTCCAATCACATGTTTGAGATAGAGTATCTCATTCATCTTGAACTCACACTTGGAAGCTTTCGTGTAAAGCGATTGGGCCTCCATGGTACTCAACACTACATCCAAATGATGCAGGGGATCATCCCAAGTCCTACTGTATATCAAAATGTTGTCGAAGAAGACCAGAACAAATCTTTGCAACTGCTCATGAATGGTATGATTCATGCACAACTAGAACGTGGTTGGTGCATTTGTGAGTCCGAATGGCATGACTAGGAATTCAAAATGCCCGTAGTGACAATGGAAAGCAGTTTTGTGAACATCTTCTTCTTGGACTCGTATTTGATGATAGCCCGAACAAAGATCAATCTTATAAAAGAACACGGCCCTGTGCAACTCATCAAACAATTCGTCGATCTTGGGAATCAAATATTTGTTCTTTATGGTTTTCTTATTCAAGGCCATGTAGTCTATGCACATGCGCATAGTCCCATCCTTCTTTTTAACCAAAACAACTGATGAGGAAAACGGACTAGAACTGGGCCGAATGTGTCCCATGCTCAGTAGCTCCTTGATTGTCTTTTCAATCTCCTTAAAATGGCATGGGTGTCGATAGGGCGTAATTATAATTGGCTTAGCCCCTTCCTCAAGCTTAATGACATGTTAGGTGGCCAACCTGGAAGAATGTCTCCAAATACTACCCCATGCTTATCCAATATTGTCTGGATGTCAACAAGGTAGTGTGGTTTGTTGTTAGAGGTAGGCTTAGTAGAAACAAAGCATTGTACTGCCCAATCCACCTCTCCATGTCTGAGTAAAGCTTCCATCCTCTTGGTTGACACTACTTGAGGACCACTGTCAGGCATGGCCTTCAACACAATCTTCTTATCATCAACCATAAACTCCAACTCCATTCTGTGGATGTAATGTCCCCTTCTTAGTTGTGATCGATTCAGTTGACTGTTGGCCTATTCTGGTGACCCGTAGGCTACTCGGAGGGTGAAATTAGGGTTTCCTATTTTTGAGGAGGTTTTTGTTTGAAGATTGAAGTTTGGATTGCATCTTCTTGCTTGAAAGATAGCAACTAGTTGAGAAGTAGATTGTAGTTGAGTTGTTTTAGCATTGCATTTGAGTTTCCTAGCATATCAGTTCAGTTTCCTTGCATTTTAGACATATTTTGGAGTTGCTGAATATCATAGCTGATTGCAAGAATTGCTCATATCTCATAAAATAAAAATATTATCGTTCTGGGTGTTTTTCCTTTGTTCTTCTCAGCTTGGGGCGACCCCTTCCTAGAAGTTTCAGATTTTATTTTGCTGTTTTAGATTTTATCTTGCAAAAATCGCCCTTCTCTGGGTTGTACCATTCTGGTATGCCTGGCAAGTGTTTTAAAAAAAAAATACTTCAATTTGTCAGTTGTTTCTTAGTCTAGTCTTCATTGTCATCATCCTAGCATTCATTTGCATGAAGTCTCATGTCATTTTGGCAAGTATTGAGTGAGTTGTGAGTATTTTAGTGAGTTCTAGTGTTGATTACTTCATTTCAGTCGCTGGTCTGTCATAGCAGTCTTGAATAAATGTAAGTTGTGAGGAGATTGAGTCTTGAGGGTCTTTTTAAGCATTGAGGAAATCATATTTAGTTTTGCAGCATTGGAGGACTTTCTAATATGGGGTTTTGGCAAGCATTCTATCATATTGTAAGCTGAATAGTAGTACTATCAACAATTCTCCTTTCTCTCTTTCACTTTATTGTACTTCTCGCTGAATAAGTGGAAGAGACTGGCTTGCCGCCTATTTACTTTCAGTTAGTAGTTTTAGGGACCCTCTGACCATATGCTCGCCATCACTCGGCGCCATCTTGGTTAGAGTTACTTCAGCTCATCTTGCATAAGATCCTCTGACCGTATGCTCGTCTACCCTAGACGCATTCTTGGTTAGAGTTCCCTTCTAGTTTTGCATCTGCATTAGATCCTCTGACCATATGCTCACACCTTGCCCACATCGGGATCCTGGTGTACATCCTTAGTTAGAGTTGCTTTCACATTGTTTTGGTTTTAGAGCTAACCTTAATGGGTGCGTGTTGATTGTAATTGTAATTGGAAAAAAAATAAAAAATTAGTCCGGTTCTTTATAGTGGAAGTCCCGAATGTATCTCCCAAGTGACTGCAACCACGACAAACCCAAAATTGCATCAATATTACCAAGACTCAACAAATAGAAGTCATCAGTCAAGATGTAATCTCCAATCTGGATGCTAAGTTGAGATGAGCCTAGTTGGCTCCAACTTAACCCTTGTAGTTTTCTGCTTATTTTTTGTGTTTTTTTAAGTTTTTTAGAGAAATTCTAGACAAAAGTAGGAGCGTACAACATAAAATTGCAGATAAAAGTAAATGCGAGAATTTATTGCTCAACTGGTACTGTAAATTAAGTTTGGCAATACATACAATGAATTTACAAACAATAAACGTACCCGAAGTCCTCTAGATTATTTAAATAAGAAATTATCAAGTTTGCTAGGCAACAATGGCTGGAAATGATCTGAAAGCACGCCAAGGTCTTGGATCTGTGTTCTCCCACAGTGTAACTGAAGAAAAAGAGTTGAGAAGGTGGGATGCCAAGGATCCAACTGAGAAACTGACCAAAAGGGAGGCGTTTTGCCTCAAGAATTGCCACGCCTCTTCTTAGGAAACACGCCAAAGCAAGGAGGTGTACGACCTCTGGCTACTACAAAATACCAAAGCAAATATGGCAGAAGATAAAGACGATCCAAATGTAAGCCCTCTCCTACAGCTGTATACTGAATAACTGAACATACTCTGATTAAGCACAAAAGAACTTCTGATTGAAGCTCTCATTAATGGCAATCATTCAGCTCGTGTCTCACAACCTCACAATCATAGATCCAATGAAGATTTCTCGTTCTTCAATGAAGTTTCCTTGTAGCGCTTGCCCTCAGACAAATCATAGAGAAAATAAGAAATTGCAATGTCAAATGGTAATCTCATGTTATGTTGACTTGCAATGCATTGCCTTATACTCACAAAAGGCACAAATTCAAGGAAAGTATGATTTCCTCATTAAAATACATTTAAATGTATTTTGATTTATTTTCAATAGTTTCCCCAAAAATACTTGGGCACACTTTCCTGGGTCTTTAAGTGATTTTAGTATCACTTTATAAAGTAATCTTTTATTACTTTATATTATATTCAAGTGGCGTTTTCCTTATAAAGTCAATTTGACTTTATATTTAATCATTTAAGTTCAATACATAACTTAACCACTGAAATACTCATAACTTCCTCCAAACTCATTAATGTCGTGCTGTCAGAAGCTGATGAACATTGAACTCCATCTGCTTGCATTGGTACCAATACTGAGGTGAAAGAGGTGGGAATGGAAATACCCACCAAAACGAACACTGACCCTCTAACCAAGTCCTATCAGCCCACAAGGGTCCAAGAAATAGGCTAACTCCACTGCACCTGAACACTGACTAGAATGGGGACATTACATAAGCTGGGGAACCATCCTAGTGCAATTCAACTGAAACCCATCCGCTACAATCACATTGAATCTCGAAAACTCCTCAATCTGTAGCCCACGCTTCAACACTAAACCCCCATCGATGAAATTGTGCGTGGCTCCACTATCGACCAAGCAGACCATGCGTTGTACCTTAATGACACCCTTCAAACAGAATGGATGGAGTCTAGAGACTTCAGATAGTGAGGCTATGTTGCTCTGGGGAGTCTCCTTGGCTCCAGAACCACCCAACTCTAACTATGGGGGCAATTCCTCTTGTCGACTGTCATCTCCAGTATTGGTCTCATGAACATCCTTATCCTCATCTGAGATGACCTCAATCAAATGAACCTTGCCTTTCCCAAGGCAACGGTTGTCAAAGTTCCAAGGCTCCTTGCAGTAGAAACATAATTGTTTCTTGTGTAGCTCATTTCTAGACTCCTGATCAGATTTTGGTGGGGTGCTCTTTTGCTGTTTGACACTCTTTTGTTTTGACTAAAATCCACTGAAGGCCTTTCTTTGAGGCTGGAAGGAAGGTGCAGCCTCCAAATCAAGGGCTAGGCCAATGGCATCATGTAATGTACTAGGCTTATGAGCCTTCACTAAACCCCTCAATTTGTCACTCAGATCCTCAACAAATAGCATAATAACACGCCTCTCAGACATATCAGGAACCATGACTGCTATCTTCTGGAACTCATTGATGTAAGTCACAACATGTCCAGTCTATTTCAGCTAAGCCAAATCCCTGTAATAAACCTCAATATTCTTCCGATCAAAGCGTGCAATCCGTTTATCGACAAACCCCTCATATGAATCTATCATGGCATGATCCTGTGAAACCAACCTATGGTGCCATGTCATGTCCTCGAATTGGAACCGTATATTAAATTAATAATTTATTAAATTATTCCAATAAAATATAATATCAAAAGGGATGACTTATTATTTAATTAATTTAATATAAAGTGACTTAAGTGATTTAAAAATAAAATAATAAAATAATAAGTCACTTGAGGAATAAAATAATATTTTTCTAGAAACTTCTTGGAGACGTGGTAAGAAAAGTATATAAGAAGCTTGTTGCTAGTCATTCAAGCATACACTTGGTTATACTTCTTTTTCATACATACTTGCATGGTAGAAGAGAGCTTGAATGCTTTCATTCCTTAGGTTTTGAAGACTCTAAGGTACCAGTTTTGGTTGTGCAACACCAACCCTAGTTGGATTGGAGTGAGAGATACTTCAGTCTTTCACATTGTGCCAAATTGTGGCGAAAGGCCAATTTGAGAGTTCGATTTGAAGGAGATATTTTTAGTTTTCATAGGCATCTTAGAAGATTTGATTTGCTGGTTTCATGTCAGAATTTGTGATAAAATAATAAAGGGTCGAATTGAGCATTTGTGGAGGACGAATTTGCTGCCAATAATAATTTGATTTGCAGGTTGAATATTCAGAAATAAATTCATAGAGGCTGCTTGAGTTATCGATTTCTCTTGGGTATTGTGGCGCACCATCTTGGGAGCTGAGACAACGATATTAGAGGGTGTTTGGAGTGTGTAGAAGGTTGCTGCAATTTAATATTGAAGATTTTATATTAGAGCAGGGGCGGCTTCTTGAGAATGACAATTTCATCATCATTAAGGCTTCTTGTTGGATGCTAAGGCTGCTATTACATCTACAGTTAGACTAGCATATAGTTCTAGGTTCTTTATCATCATATCTTGTCTATTTGCATTTTTTCATCATATTGAAGATTTTATATCAGAGCAGGGGTAGCTTCTTGAGAATGACAATTTCATCATCATTAAGGCTTCTTGTTGGATGCTAAGGCTGCTATTACATCTACAGTTAGACTAGCATATAGTTCTAAACTTCTAGGTTCTTTATCATCATATCTTGTCTATTTACATTTTTTCATCATATTAGAAGTTGCTGTCATAGCATGGCTGTAGCTGCATATTTCATGGTGTAATGACATTGTAAGCCAAGAGTCTTGGCATAGCATCATAAGCAGTTTTGGAAGACATCTATGTGCAGTAAAAATGGAGTTTGGGGTTGCATACTAATTGTTTGACAAAATGTCAAGTTGCTGTACCTTCATTTTAGCTTGAGTAGTTTGCATGACAAGTATTTGTTAAAATGTCTAGAAGCTGTATTTGTCATTTTCAGTCATCTATATGCATTTGAAAACACAAAAATATCTTGCACATCATTTCTATGCACTTGTTGTTTAAGAAGCATTTATACTTCATTGGCAATCATCAAAAGCAATTCAAAACAAACTGAAAACCAAAACCAGCAATATAAAAGGTTGCAAGCAAAGTGTTTGTAAAAATTCCTAAGGCAGAAATTGAGAAGTTTCATACCAAATTTGGCAAGGAACTTTACAGTGGTATCAGAGCTTGGATCTTGCCAGCCTGTTGGGGAATACCAATTGATTGTATTTTAGTTGTGAGTTATGGGATCCATGGATGATATACTATCTGCTTATGAAAAGTACCTTGCACTTCCACAAGAGATTAGAAATGACCTTCCTTTTTTCAACAATTCAAAGGAAGCTTGGATGGAGCCATTGATTCAACAACAACTTTCTATAAAGAAAGATTGGAGTCATGGTATACCTCACAAAACAAAAAGGAGGAGAAACATGAGGTATCTACAAGAGAAATATCTAGAAGTCTGTATGATGAATTTTCCGTAGTTAGTGATCAGCCTACAATTGATCCTAAGGAAAGCAAAAATTAGATTTGCATAGAGAAAGATGTTGAGCACATGACACTTCATGATGACTTCAAGATTGAAGAAGAGCACATGATGGTTGAAGACAAACCAGTTACATTAGAGCAGCTACATGAAGACATAAAGGTGGGGGAATGATGATCATTTACTTAGTGGAGCAGCCACTAGTGTTTTGGTTACATATGATGGAGACACTATACAATGGCATGATGTCATTACTGATTTGTTTGAGGACAGCAACATTATGTCCCATCATTCTCATGAGATAGGAGCTTTTGATCATGAGAAAGTTAATGATATGATATCACCCATTGATGACAGCCCTACACCAATTGATAGACATGAAGATATCAAGCATAAGAGGATTGAGTTTGTATATTTTGACATGAAAGAGGTAAAGAGGTCCGAAAAGATGAATGAAGAATGGATGCAAAAAGCCAAAAAGGCTAAATTAGTGGTTGGCAATGCAAGACATCTTCAAGAAGTCAAAGAAAAGGTCAATCTCATCAATATAGCAAGGCAAAAAAGGATAGATGACATTAGAAGACTCTTTATTCAAAGAGAGGAAGAATCTGCAAATGTACATTGTTCTAATGATGGTGATAAGGTTGATAAGATTTGTCAATTGAAGGACGTGGTAAAGATTCCAAACATGAAGAAACAAGAACAGCTTGGGGCTTCTTCATGTGAGGCTGAAGTTGTTCGTAAACCTGAAAGTCTTCATAGCTTGGAGACTTAGTTGAAGGTGAATGAGGATGAGATTATTGCAACATTATTTCATCATGACAGGATGCACAAACGGATTGAGGATCATCTTTGGGCGGTTCAGTTAGAGAGAAGACAAAAGGGGATTGGAGCAGAGTCTTCTCATGATGATTTGCAAGTTATCAAAGAAGGTATGGGGACAATGAAGTCAAATTATTTGAACCTTCTTTCAGATTGTGACCACCTTCTTAACCTTGTTGAGATATACTCAAATGCTTTGATGAGGAAAAAAGGGGAAGCTAATAATCTCTCTCATGGGCTGGTGGTCATTGGGGATTCCTTGATGAGTACTTAGTTGGCTCTTCAGGATTCTGAGATGCATGTTGGGTGTTTTTAGCAACAGGAGTTCGAGACTTGGACTCTAGGGGGTATCAGAGTGGCATAGTGGAAGTCCATTGGTGTTGAGATGGAGGGATTCCCGTTTATTCATGTGATCTAGGTGGAGATTGTTTTTGGAGATTTTGGATGCATGAAGATTATTATTGCAGTAATTGGAGTCAGCATGGTGGGGTAGATATATAGGTTTGGGATCCAAGAGTTCTCTTGTTGGATAGTTGGCCTCACAGATTGATAGGACTTCACAGTGACAGGAGCTTCAACTTCAGTGGATGTTGGTTGGAGTTCTTCTTAGGATCATTTGGGATCCATGTGGTTGGAAGACGGACACTGATGAGTTGACATTCAGGGATCTGTGGCAGTTGCGGATTGCTTGAGGGTAAGCAATCTTTGGGAAGGGAGGACTGTCATGTCCCCGAATTGGAGGTATACTAAATTAATAATTTATTAAGTTATTCTGATAAAATATAATATCAAAAGGGATGACTTATTATTTAATTAATTTAATATAAAGTGACTTAAAAATAAAATAACAAAATAATAAAAGTCACTTGAGGAATAAAATAATATTTTTCTAGAAGCTTCTTGGAGATGTGGTAAGAAAAGTATATAAGAAGCTTGTTGCTAGTCATTCAAGCATACACTTGGTTATACTTCTTTTTAATACATATCTGTGTGGTAGAAGAGAGCTTGAATGCTTTCATTGCCTGAGGGTTTGAAGACTCTAAGGTACCGGTTTTGGTTGTGCAACACCAACCCTAGATGGATTGGAGTGAGAGATACTTCAATCTTTCACATTGTGCCAAATTGTGGCCAAAGGCCAATTTGAGGGTTCGATTTGAAGGAGACATTTTCAGTTTTCATTGGCATCTTAGAAGATTCAATTTGCTGGTTTCATATCAGAATTTTTGTTAAATTAATAGGGGGTCGAATTGAGCATTTGTGGAGGACGAATTTGCTGCCAATAATAATTCGATTTGCAGGTTGAATATTCAGAAATAAATTCATAGAGGCTGTTTGAGTAATCGATTTCTCTTGGGTATTGTGGCGCACCATCTTGGGAGCTGAGACAACGATATTAGAGGGTGTTTGGAGTGTGTAGAAGGTTGCTGTAATTTAATATTTAAGATTTTATATCAGAGTAGAGGGGGGGGGGTTCTTGAGAATGACAATTTCATCATCATTAAGGCTTCTTGTTGGATGATAAGGCTGCTATTACATCTACAGTTATACTAGCATATAGTTCCAAGTTGTTTATTATCATATCTCGTATGTTTGCATTGTTTCATCTTATTAGAAGTTGCTGTCATAGCATGGTTGTAGCTACATATTTCATGGTGTAATGACATTGTAAGCCAAGAGTCTTGGCATAGCATCATAATCAGTTTTGGAAGACATCTATGTGCAATAAAAATGGAGCTTGGGGTTGAATACTTATTGTTTGACAAAATGTCAAGTTGTTGTACCTTCATTTTAGCGTGAGTAGTTTGCATGACAAGTATTTGTTAAAATGTCTAGATGCTGTAGTTGTTATTTTCAGTCATCTATATGCATTTGAAAACACAAAAATATCTTGCACATCATTTCTATGCACTTGTAGTTGTTTAAGAAGCATTTATACTTCATTGGAAATCATCAAAAGCAATTCAAAACAAACTGAAAACCAAAACCAGCAATATAAAAGGTTGCAAGCAAAGTGTTTGTAAAAATTCCTAAGGCAGAAATTGAGAAGTTTCATACCAGATTTGGCAAGGCACTTTACATGCCACCAGTCATATGCTACACCCTCTAGATGCATCATAGCAAATTGTATAGCCTTTTCTTCCTCCATAGGCTTCAAGGATAGGAATGTGTCAAGTTGATGCACCCATGATCTGGCACTTATCTTCCCGCTTCCATCGAAGGTTGGTAGAGGAATCTTATGTAATGCTTCCTTGTATTCTTTGGGTTGAGTACCTTGATTGGTTTTCCTTCTGAGGCCCCTTTCTTTCCTGTCCAGTTTGGCTCTGGCCTTGTCTTTCCGCTAATTCATAAACTAATTCAAATTGATTAACGTCCTCACATCAGGTGGAAGAGCTCTGTATTCATCATAGGCCACCATGACATCAACAGTGATGTCTGTTTCTTCCTCCAACTCCGGAATGGCCTCCACTTCAGGTTGTCTTGTCACAAATGTAGGACGTAAAGGCCGATCAAACCTTGTTCTTGTTGTCCTAATAGCATTAGTAGCTGTTCTATCTCAATTTCCATGACCAACATCACTTCTACTATGGCCATTGTTTGATCTACTTGATCTAGCACGATCCACTCTCATTTTTCCCATACCTGTAATCATACGATCTTGAAATTGTTGTAGCATTTGTTGCTATTGTTGGGCAAAGTTGGTCAAGAAATTTTCAAGCTGATTATTCAAATTCCCCTGTGGGTTTCACCTCCTCTATCCCCCATACCAGAATCAGTTGGGTTAATTTCAAACCCTCCTTCATGTTGTCCTGACCTACTTCTGGTGAAATATCCATGTGACATGCAATAACCAATGTTCCACGGAGTTTCGGGGACGGGGACGGGGGGACGGCGGGGGACGTGTTTCCGAGATGGGAGACGGGGGGCCTAAATTGGGGGACGGCGGGGGGACGGCGGGGGGACGGCGGCGGGGGGGCGGCGGGGGGTGGCGCTAAAATACATATAGTACTTGAAAATTAAAACTTAAAAGATTAATAATTTAATTGTCTAAACTCTAAACACAATAACACATTGCAATAATATATCCTGCAATCATTGCATTCTAATTTCTGATTCCATTTATTTGCTCATACTCATAGAGATGTCCGCTCATGGAATGCAAATTATGCAATGGTTGCAATTATTATTAATTTATTTGCTAACTCACAGAGATGTCCGCTCATGGAATGCAATGGTCGCGCAGCTTGCAGTTGCAATTATTATTAATTTATTTGCTAACTCACAGAGATGCCCGCTCATGGAATGCAATGGTCACGCGGCTTCTGCAAACCCCGCGACCATTGCATTCCATGAGTGGACATCTCTGTGACGCGTCACAGAGATGTCCGCTCATGGAATGCAATGGTCGCGGGGGTTGCAGAAGCCGCGCGCGGCTTTTGCAAACCCCGCAACCATTGCATTCCATGAGCGGACATCTCTGTGGCGCTCAAAAAACCAGGTTTCAACGTTTTGCATACAATGAAAATGAAATCGCGAGCCAAAACGAAGGGTTCGAAAAATGAAATACCTCAAATGCAGTCGAATGCACCAGACTCCAGTCAAAAAACCCTGCGGCTGCTATGTAAAATGATATAATTTCATCAAATGAAGTATAATAAAACTTAGGTTAAAATGTTTTTAACTTTTTCAATTTTTTAACCGGCGTTTCCATCGCGTTTCCATGGCGTTTCTGTGCGCAAAAGTCAGGGAAACGTCTCCCTTCAGGAGGAGACGGCGGGGGGACGGCGGCGGTACGCGGAGACGGCGGAGGGACGTTTCCCAGGCGTCTCCCCGTCTCGGAAACGTCCCCGTCTCCGAAACGCGGTGTTTTTCGGGGGGGACGCGTCCCCGTGGAACACTGGCAATAACCCAATTTCTCAATTGATCAAAAAGATAACATGCAACCTTCTGGGTATCCTCCAAACTGACATGCAATTATGAATCCCCAACAGGCTGGAAGGATTCTTGGCTGTGATACCATTGCAATATTCTTTCCCAAAAATATCAAGAGTTTCTTTTTTTTTTTCTCTTTGTAATTTTTCAGTTTAACAGTGATTATGCTTTCACAGTAAACATTTAGACTATTGTAAAAACAATAAACAACTTCGTAATATGAAAAAGCTCGCTACCCAACACTAATTCAAAATTTTTATTACAACTTATATGTCTCAAAGATAGAACTAATACAGATTTTTCTTTCCAGTACCTAGGCGATTCTAAGCGTGATCCTAACAGAGAAAATCATATTCAGATTTGCAAAAATTAGCTTTGCAAAAATTAACAATGGAGCATAGACAATTAGTGAACCAGGAAAATATGCTAGATTGAAGTATAAAATCCTTGATGCTGCACCCAAAACTACTTCAGGAACCATGTCTAGACATTTGAAGACGTCTAGAATTTTGCACATCTGCTAGTTTGCCCCTAAACACCACGTGAAGACTACTAGTAGCGAACCCTTGAAGAGTAGGCCATGTATTCCTCATAGAATGCAGCAATTTGTCTCAGAAAAAATAGGTCCTTCTATATTGTATTATTCCATGACTGAGGTTTTTGTCCCAATCATGCTAGAGCCAGGGTTTTCATCCTGTTGAAGATTTCCTTCAAAGCTTGGCAGAGAGAAGTAAAAATCATAATCGTTTTTCTAAATATCTTTCCTTCAATCGAACTTTAATATATATTTCTTGAGTTGTCAATTCTTCTTCACAAAAACAGTCGTTTTTCCTAAGAGAGCTCGATTCCATTTAGAAAAATCAAAGATCTTGTCCTTATCACATTAACGCACTTACTTGAGTAATAGAGACTTAGGCTTGTTTTTAATTTATTTATCACCATGAGGAAACACCTAGAGAAAAAGGAATCGTCACTTAAAGTGGCCTTCTTTAATAAACGTCAATGAATAATTAAATATTATACACTTGACTTTAGCTTTTAAGGCTCCAATTTAATTATTCGAATTATTCCTTTAAATTTAAATTTATTTTCTAATCTCCAGGAACCAAAAAGATTAGAAAATTCCCTCTTAAATGATACTAAGCGGAGAGGGACATTACAATGTCTAGCGAGCATCATGGAAATACCTTGAACCAAGATAAATTCTCAATTAGTAATCTAGCATCATTACATACTAGCACAGATTGTGATAGATATGCGATTTGGTGGCCCATTCATCCAATGGTCGCTTGGGCATCCCAGATTTCTTATTCTTGTTTGTTACATAGGGAATCAACTATTATTCACCCTTCACACTCAAGACTTAATTACTATTTTCTTTTCTGTTGCTTGGAGGAGTGGATAGAAGATGTCTTGGGAGAAGTACTTTGGCTATTTAAGCTAGGCCTTCTTATTCTTAGAATTTCTTGAGTACATTATCAAACTATATATTAGCCCTTATTGTTAGGATTAAGGTGCCATCCACCTTGTAAGTCCTATGTCATGGTTCCAATATCCTTAGAAAGTGTCTCTAGGCACTCAAGGTGTATTGAAAAAATTGTAAAATTAATTTTCACTATTGTTTATAATATATTCATAAGGGGTGATGGGTTCCACTAGTAGTGGTAAAGGTGAGTTTTGGACATAAATATTTAATATTGTTTTCTCCACATGTGGATGCTTAGAATGGGATAATAAAAGATAAGGAAAAGGATAAATCAGTGACTGTTGGGATTCTCCAAGTGGTGCTTGGAAAGAGTCATGTGTCTCTTGGTTTTTCCATCATTTATTCCATTTAATGTAAAGTTTATCTCCCATGTTTGGTTTCCCAAGTTGGAGGGAAAGTATTGGAGCCAAAAGTGGTTTCCTTTCACATTTTGAGGAGGTATTCCAATGGTTGGGGACGTTTGGAATGAAGGGTCATCTTTGGGCGCCATGTTTGGTGCATTAAATGCCTTCACAGTCTATAAAATCAGCCTCTTGGATGTAGAAAATATGAGCAACAATTGAATTAGAGTTTCATTATAAGAACAAATACAGGTTGAGGTATTGAGAAGTTGTTCCCAAGTGCACAGGTGCTGCCATGGTGGAGGAAAATAGGAGAATGAAAATAGTTGTATTGTAATCTCATTTATTTGAAGATAATGAATACTTGGCCTCTCTTCTTGGTGGAGTTTTTTCCCCCAAGGGTTTCTCCATGTAAATCCTATGTTATGCGATGCTCTTGTGTTGCTGATTTGTACCTCATTGCTGCTAGCTTATGGTGATATTATTCTTTATATATTGCTGTTATAAGTTCACATAATGTAGTGTTTATAAGCATGTTATGTTGGCTGATTTTTGGCATCATAAAGAAGATGGATCTAATTATGGTAATTCCATATTAAGGCAACTTAATTTTCAGATTTGCATGTACGTTTCAGATTTTCATGTTGCTGTAGTCCAAGCCTTATATCTCATCCATTGAAATCATATTTGGATAGAGATTGAATTTTCCAACAATTGGTATAAGCACTTGTTTATTTCTCATCACTTACTTGGTGATTGGTGATGATGATGAAGATAATTACAACCACTCCTTACATGGAATCTTAAGCTAATATTAATTTTTTGTAAAAATTTTAACTTGTAAAATGGAATCTTGTGGTGTGGCACCAACTTGTATGAGAAGGATGGATCTCTTGTGTTAAGGTCTTGGCATTCAGAGCACAGATTTCTTACTAAAACTCACTAGCTTCTTGCATTATTTGATGCTAGCGAGTGAAATCTTAAAGACTACTTCTTGTGGGGTATCTATTATCGCCAAATTCTATGACAACATTCTTGGGATTTACTTCATAAATTGCTTGTTTTTGGAAAATATACTTTTGCTCAAGTAAAACATTACATGTCTCTAGTGGCACTGCATTAAGAAGAAGTAGATCTTGAAATGGCTTGATTTTGTACACCAAATGACACTAATGAGTGGCATGTTTATTTAAACCTGAGCTCAATAATCTAATGGTAAATGGATGCGGGTGAAGTGTCAATGGAAAGTTTGATCATTGAGTTACTCTAGGAGACATGAATTTCTTTTGACTAAGATTGTTGAAAATGAACTATATTGGTTGTCCATTGACCCACATTTGAATGGAGCAATCTTCTTTTTTCTTTTGAATTTGAATCCAAGGAAGAGGCCATGCTAGTGATTGCTACCATGGCACTTGGCTAATAGTTCATGATATTTTTGTCTTTGTCTTGTGCTGCTCTAGTAGAAATCAATGCTTCCATTTGTGCAAGTTGGGCTTTCCAAGCATAACGGTCCTTGATAGTGTCTGCTAGAAATGTGTATTGCAAGACTTGTGTCATGTCCCCTAAAATTGAAGCATTAAGATATAAAGCCTCAGAAACATGATAAACAAAGTACACATTAGAGCATTAACAATTTAATATTATGATATCTATAATTATAAATATCTGATATAAATTGTAATTACCAAAATATAAATACTAATCATGAAATATGTAACAGAATAAAAAATTGTAACACTAAAATATAGAAATAATCAAACTAACAAATATTATTTTAAGTGATTAATAATAATATGAGATATTTATAAATATCATTATAAATATTAATACATATCATAAAATATAAAATATAATAGCAAATAACAATAATGTTTTGATCACATTAAATAAATAAGATAAACAAATCATTAATAAAAATGATATTACTATTATCATCATATTTGATTAAATACATATAAATAAATACCTATTACATTTGTTATACAAAGTATATATAAAAATAATAATAATATGATAAACATAAAATAAGCAGCAGCAATATACAACAATAATTACTAATAAAATCCAACAGCCACGATGGGTAAAGAAAGTGGCTACCTTTTGACAAGGAGATGTCTCTCTAAAGGGGTGCGATTAGCACCAAAGAAGCATATAAAGGGGCAGCAATCAATACGTCTGAAGGATGTAGATGGTTTTCAGAAGCATAGTCCCCTCTTTTGAGAATTAAGGGAAAAACGAGAAGGGAGAAAGCATCGGAGACATCAAGATGCAGATCTGTTAAAGCACAGTCAGCAATCTCCATCGAGCAACAGCTGGGAACCATAAATCAGACGCTACAGGTGATATTATTAATTATTGTGATAGGTGATGTTATGATAGCATAGCTGTAGGTAGTATTTACTATATGATATTATTTATGGCTGCTATTTGATCAAGATTATTATGTGATGATAGGAACCCACAAGCATTAAATAATGTAATATCATAATATTGATGATATTAATATTCTTATTAATGATAATTATAATTAATAGCTTATAGATGATATTTTATTGATATTACTTATGGATATTTAGGAATGATAATTTTATGATATATATATATATATATATATTCTATTATTTATTTTATTATTCTTGTAGTATGTTATATCTTATTATTGTATACAATTATATTTATATTATCTTTGTAGTATGCTCCATCATGACTATTGCATGAAATTATATTTATATATATCTTAGTATGCTCTATCATAATTATATATATACGAATATGCAATAAAGATGCTTATAGTGTTTATTGAGCCATATAAGTACTTATGACTTTCCTTAATATAAAGATGAATAGCTTGTATCTATATATTTAGGTATGTCTGTGTTTAATATTTGGTAAATTTATTACAATCTGTAGGTGAACAGTTTAGGCCTTAAATAAATTATTGTATATACAATATGTGTATAATATTTATTAGTTTGGTAATAAGCAGTATGTATATCTGTATATTTCTGAATTATCAATATGAATTATGGATTAGGAGAATAAGAAAGGAATAAAGGGAATGCATAATCCTTGTCAAGAATGAAATATTTATATCATCTTTGATTTTATTGGATGTTATGACTGAATTTATTGATCTCTAATGGTTCTAATGTCTCGTTGAGAAACACTTTGAATGCGATATTTCGAGATTAAGTGCTTCCTCTAAAAAGGGGTCATTACAACTTGCCAATATTAGATTGCTTCTTTTGAGCCTCATCCTCAGGATGCATTTTTTTTTGGGAATAATGTGAAGGTTCTCTTCCTTGTTGCTTTGAGCTTGAATTTTCTCTAGACTTGGTGTTCTTACTTTGCAACTTATCTAGGGACTTCAAATCACCATTCTTGGGCTTGGGCTTGTACTTGACATTTTTAAATGCAAACATACCTTGAGGCCTCTCTTACGGTAGAGATATAGAGAAAATTCATGTTGATTTGGATAGATGGTCTTAAGCTTGACCTATATTTTAAAACAAAATTTTTCTTAGTGTCTTGAATGTTCAGTCTTGAAAATCAAAGTATGGTATTTTTGGATAAACTTCTCATGACCTTGACAAAGTGTGGAATACTTGATATGTTGGTGAACATAGTTTTGAATAGGGCAGCAGATTTCTTTCAAGGTTTCTACAAAACCATTCTAGGGATTTGGAGGTGTAAGAAATTGTCATGGTGTTGGTTGAATATTTTGCAAACTTGTGAGGTTTAGCAAAATGGTGGTTTCAGCCATAGTGTGTGAGTATAATACTCTCTTAATTTAGGGAAGGCTCCCCCATTTTATTAACTAAAACTAAAATGGATGGAATAACAACCTTTCCTCTTGTTTCAAGAAAGATTATATTCTTTTCTCTTCACAGAAAAGTAACAATAACTTTTAGAAAAACTCCAATAAAATCGAGAGAAAGGAAATGAAGTTTCTTGAAAGCACAAAATTCTGTCACTTCCTCCGGGAAAGGAAAACAATTCCAAGCACAAAGTCTTGAGAATCTGAGATCCTATCTACCCTTTTTGAAAGATAATTTAAGAACAAGTTGCAACATATAACAACACAAAGTCTCGAAGTATAATGCATTCAAGAATTACCTATATGAGAATTATTACAAGTACAAAGACTTATTATTCTTCCCAACTCCTAATCACAAATTAAGCTAATTTAACCTTTCAAACTTATAGCACAAAGACTACAAGAAATTAGATCAAAGTTTTATCACAATAACTCCACGAGATCACAAGAATAATTCAGAAAACTGTATCACTATGACATAAGAACATAGTAATATCATGCAATAAGATTCAACACAAAGTTTGAAACCTTATATCCTTTCCTTGTATTGCTTGAAAATCAGGTTTACATACACAAAGCACAAAGTCTTCTTTGCTGTAAATTTCTGCAGAGTTCTCTCTCTATTGCCAAAAAGATAAAGATTACAAAGGACCCCCTCAAGTATTTATAGGAGAGAAGTCATGAGAAAGAGGTGGAAGGATCCCAACTAACTTGAGAAATTCTCTCAACCACCAACTACTTGCAATTGACTTATTCCAAATTACAATCCTAATTTATCTTGACTTGTAATTTGATTACATGTAATTACAATTTCTGCTTTTACATGTAATTTGTCCAAAAGGAACAAAACTGAAAATTAAATAACACTTCAATTATTTGCATGGCTATCTTTGAAACATTGAAATTTATGAATGGAATTCTGTAGTTCATCAGGATTTGGCCTTTGAGTGTTCTTGGCAACAACAACTGTTTTGATGATGGTGTCAAAACACCAGATGATTGACAATCGATGCTCTTCCAATGCAATCTGCATCTTATTAAGAAATGTATTATGATCTACAAATCTGCTGATGGCCTGTACGGTGCAGGTTTCAGCTTCTAGCTCTTGATGAAACTTTGTTGTTAATGCCGAAAGTATAGCATCTTTAGGAAGTACTTCACCATTTTGATCCTCTAGCTTGCAAGACTCTTTTTCAAGGCTTGAAATGATATCTTGTTCTGCTTCAACCACTATCTCTTGAGCAGCCTGTATATTTGAAATGAGCTCTTTGAATACCAATGTTTTATTTAACAGGAGCTCTTCAGTCTCAATATACATTTCTCTATTTGGTATTACTGCATTGGCACATAAGATTTCCAAATGTTCTTCATTCAAAGTATACCAACTCTTCAAATCACTTTCCATAGATTCCAAACTTTGTTTGAAAGTCAGAAGCTTGGCGTAGTTTCAACTTTACTATCTTTACATTAGTCATCACATCAAAAACCTTTTTAATCACTTGGGTACTTTGATTTATCAATTGATCAACCCAAGAATCAACTGCCCTTGCTTTTTGTCCAGCTTTTTCAATTTGTTTAGTGGATTCTTCAGAAATAGAGGAAGACAATGAATTGACCATCTCTGAAGATTTAGTAATCTTTTGAATTACTGAAACAAGTTGTGCATTCTACTCTTTCAACTTTTCTTTCTTAGCCAAGAGTTCATTATCGCTGTGTGCTAAGACTGTTACTGAACTTTGGGCATCTTGCATCATGCTAGCATGTGTTTGTTTACCCAAATCCACCCTAGTGAATTTGTAGTCAGACACTTGCATTTCTTTTGGTGACTTGTCTCCAAGAGGTTCAGCTATTTTTGCATACTTCATCCTATTGCTGTCCACAACCACTCGTGAAACCATTTTGGCTTTATTTGCAACCTTTGGCTTAGATTTCCTCAATTGTTGGAAATCAAACACATCAGGAGAGATTGCCTGCTTCTTTCTCTTTAAAGTGATTGAACTCAACCATGGAGGAAGATCCAATGTATTTGCATCTGAAACAACAACTGTGGTTTTGTTGGTTGAAAATTTTGTATACTTGAGAAAGCGTACAAAATTGTGGTTCCAGCCGCAGTACATGAGATAAAACTCTCCTAATGAAGGGAAGGCTCCCCCTTTCCTATTTTCTAATTTAAACTAATATGGGTAGGACAACAATCTTTCCTCTTCTTTCAGGAAGGATTATATTCTTTTCTCTTCACAAAAAAGTAACAACAAACTTTAAGAAAACTTATCACAACAGCCTTGAAATGAAATTGAGAGAGAGGAAATGAAGTTTCCTAAAAGCACAAAGACTTCCGTCACCTCCTCTGGGACGGGAAAACAACCACCAAGCACAAAGTCTTAAAGATCTGAAATCCTATCTACCCTTTTAGAATGATTACTTAAGAACAATATACAACACAAGACAGCACAAAGTCTGTAAGTATGATGCACCTGTTAACTACTTCAAATGGGAATATTACGAGCACAAAGTCTTGCAATTCTTCTCAATTTCTAAATACAAATTACGAATGCAGTCTTCAACATTTATAGCACAAAGTCTGCAGATATTTAGAGTGAAACTTCTCTAAAACTCCAAACGCAATAAGCAGGTCAAAGTCTGCAAAATTGAGTTTGAATCCCTCTTGTACAACACTACAAAACTCACAATCAATATATACAGAAAATGTCGTCACATAACACCTTGAATCAACACAAAGTTTGAAAGCAATTTGCCTCTTTTAATTGATTGTAATCTGATTTACAATTAAGCTCAAAGTCTTAAAGTGCACATACAAACTAGCAGAGTTTTGTTGCATTGCCAAAAGATAAAAGATTACAATAGACCCCCTCAAGTATTTATAGAAGAGAAGCCTTGATAAAAAGGTGGGAGGATCCCAACTAACTTGAGAAATTCTCTCAACCACTAACTAACTGCAGTTGACTTATTCAACATTACAAATCCTATTGTAATTTGACTTGAAATGTTATTACATGCAATTACAAAGTACAACTTTGCAAGTGATACTATCACAGGTAATTACATTTTTCCATTTAACATGTAATTTGTCAAAACTAAATTACAAGTACACAATTGAAACTATTCTAAGTGTCTGAAGACACGATTTGAACTACATCATCCTCGATTGGGTCTTCATGTTGCTGTTTGGAAAATATTCTTCCATCTCTGTCTTGAAAGCATTCTATGCTCAATCATGTCACTTATTCAACTCCTTGTGTAGCTTCATCATGTTGTTCTTCTTCCTTTGTATCATTCTCTAGCCTTGGAATTTGTTTGAAAAATAAGGCCCATGCCTTATATTATTGATTTGGGAGGTCATGTGCGCAAGCAGGACTAACAAGAATGAGACAAAGGGGCTGCAAAAATGAGGCCAAAGCTCAATTTCGGGTTTTTTGGAAGGCTAACTGCAAGTGCAAGTGTGTAATCGGATTTTTGGAACATATTGCAAGTAACAAAGTGCAAGGTAGGAAAAATAAGAAGTCATTGCAAGTTTATTTTTAAAACTTTTTACTTGCTTTCTTGACCAAAACTTCCTACTTGCAATTGGTTTGCAAAATCCCAATTTGCAGCCAAGGGCATTATTTTTCATTCTTTTTTTCTGTAGAAAATGGAAATGAGATGACGGAGAAATGTGTATGAGGTGAAATGAACATGAAATGAAAACGAATGAATGAAGGGCAGATGTAAATGAAATGAAAAATGTTTTTATGAATGAAGGGCGAATGAATAATGATGGCGTATGAAAGGGAAATGAATGAAGGGCGTATGAAGTGGAAAAACGCATTTTCAGCCATACACTTTTTTTTAAAATATGCAATCTCAATCTCCATAGAAAGGCAACCTAGGAACAAAAGATTTAAAGCAATAAAAACAGAAAAATAAAAAGAAACAAAGAACATACTTGCAACAAGAGTTTACAAGCCAAAATAAAGAAGAAAAACCCTCGACGCCATGTACAAACTCAAATATGCAAAAAGGTGGCAATGGTAGAGCAAAAATGGGGAATTTAATAAAGTTGCAAACCTTGCCAAGTGTTCTTCATATCGAAAATCTCTCCAATCGGGGTACATATGAGCAAGCGCAAGTTAAAAATCTGCAAAAACACTTGCAAAACTAATTTCGGGTTTTTTGATGCTCATTACAAGTTAACAAAATAACAAATAACTTTAAAAATGCCCTTTACTTGCAAATTGGGTTTTTAGATACACTTTGCAAGTTAAATTTTAAACATATGACTTAAATCAGGCTTTTTAGAGCACTTTACAAGTAAACTTAACTCAAATTGGAACTTTTTAGGCTTTTTACAAGTTCACTTTTAAAAATAAAGAGAAATAGGAACTTTTGGAGCTCATAACTAGTTCACTTTTAAAAATAAAGAGAAATAGGAACTTTTGGAGCTCATAACAAGTTCACTTAAGTGAAATTGGACTTTTTATAACATGTTGCAAGTAACTTTTTAAAAAGTAACTTGTAAAGTGAGTTAAAAGTTCCTACAACCTATAAGTTATATAAAAAGTTCCTACAACTTGTAATTAGAACAAAAAGTTCCTACAACTGACTTAAAATAAAGGCAAAAAGTTCCTGTCACTTGTAAGACGAAATTAAAACCCCTACTTGTAGTGATGCCCCAGAAACCAGAAATTGACCAAAAACACACCAAACATGACTTAGAATTTCACAAAAATGGACGAGAGTGAGTGAAAAATGTTAGCCAAAAGGACTATAGACCCAAAACTTAAAATGCCCAACCTTTGTACCTCGTAATACGTGCCTTGAGGCCTAAAAATGTCAGAATTTTGATGGGTTATTTCTGATTTTTGCATGTCAAAAATCAGGGGCAACAGGTTTGTGCAGAAACAGATTCATTTTGTACCACAGTTATCCTAGGAGATGTCTCGGTTTGAATTGCAACAAGAGTTTGTTTAGATGGCATATTGTGATCAACATTAGCCATAAAGCAATCAAAAATTGCAACTGATGTATCTATCTCTGGAAGTGTCATTTGTGATGTCATTGGATACATCTGATTGGCATCAAAAACATTCTCCAAATTATCATACATGTTCTCCATAGAAGTGGTTAATGCGGATGAAGTTGAAGTATGAAGAGCAACTTCTGTAGGAGCAATAGAAGAAAGAAAAACCGTTGAGAAAGAATCAACATCACTATCAATTTGAGACATAGGAGACAATATTGATACTGGTACAACATCAATATGTGGAGACATTATACTTAGAATAGTAGGAGATTCAAGAATATCTCCCTCTTGCTGATCAATGATTTGGATCTGTGTCTCTTTAACTTCCTTCCCTTTTAATGTTGTTTTCTCCAAAGGTTTTTCCACAGCACAACTGACTTTTAACTTAATTCTAGTTACTGAAGAAGAAGCACCTTCCTTGGATTTGTCTCTAAATTCTGATTTCAATCCAATAGGGCCAGCAAAATCATCATCATCACTAACTCTGATTTTTATGGTTTTGACACCTATACTCTTAAGCCAAGAATTAGTATTTTCCAAAACTGATTGGAATCTGTTAAAGATAGAACTAGATTCCTTATGAGACCACTGTATTGCTGGAATAGAAGCGTCAACAACCCTTTGTTCTTCATACTCTAGATCTAAAATCTGTTCATCATCAATCACTCTTGGGATCAAGGTCAGATTAAGATCAATAATTTGTTCAATTGTGAGCTTGCAATAATCCATTCTACGGATGTCCTTCTCTGTTTGAAGATCTACCCAAATATCTTCAAGGCAATGTACATGTGTGAAAGCTCTCTTTATTTTGTCCTTCATTCCTCTGTAGTCAAAATCTGTTCTTGCTTTGAATCTTTTCAATTTGATCTTTCGAATTTTAGTTTCCATTGCTTTTTCTTTTGAAGTAGTTGTCAAAGAGTATCTCCCAATCTGCAATGGATTATGAGACAAGATACTTACTCCAACTTTATGTTTTACAGCTTGTCGTGCATGTACTGTCATCAACTGCCTTGCAAGTTCCATTAAAATGATTTTATCTATTGGATATCTTGGAAGCATGTACGACTGATCTTCAAAACAACCAACTCTCATGTAGGTGAAAGTGGGAAACTGGAGAAAGAGACAACCATATTCATTCACCTTTTTCCAAGTAGCCTCAGATACTCTGTTGTTTTGTAAGGTTTTGTTAAACAGACACATGAAATGACCAAAGAATGCATCTTGGACTCTTCTGTAATGAATTCTACTTGGTCTCAAAGGCAGCTGATCATAATACTCCCAAACTAGAACTAGTGATCTATCTCCTTTGGTGGAAAGGCTTGGAAATTGTCTCAATGAAGCTGCTATGTAGACCAAATAGGAGTTCATGTAGAATGTGAGTATAGTGGGAACTTGTACAAGCTGCTCACATAAACTATCACTGATTATCTCACCCCAAAAGATTGGGTGTTGCGCCTTCCTTATCACCACTATGAATTTGTACATCCACTTCTCAAAAACATTAGAAAATTTCAATCCCATTATCCTGCTCAAGAGTGTGATTATATCATTGATCTCTTCTTTGAATTCAGATCGGTATAACTTGGGCCACCGAGACGAACAAGTTCGACGCTTTAGAAGCCATTTAGTATTGATATGTTGTATACATTGTACAATCTGCTTTCTTTTGTTCATAGTGATCAAGAGCACTCTTTATTGAGATGTCTGAATATATTGGCGCATCTGGAACTCTGAAAATCCTATTAATGGTTTCTGGATCAAGCCTAATGACCACATTACCATCATCATCTCTGATAGTTCTAGATTCTCTGTCAAAGCGAGCTGCACATGCAAGGACAAACTCCGGTTCTAGGGAAGCAACAGGAAAAGAAGAAACCAAATGGATGTGACTTCTCAGCAACATCTGCATATCATGTGAAGTTGATTTCTCATTTCTCTTAAGAAACTCAAACATATCAACATGTCCGATCTCCATGTCTCTAATTTCTTCAATGTTTGAGACCACATGAGATAGAGGAATCTCATTATGATATTTATTATACTTGTACTTCATCTTTTTGTTTGGTGGAGAAGTTGGTTCCTCTGTCATTGAACAAGAATTTGCAAAGCTGCAATGAAAATTCCATAAAGTGAAGACATCATCAACATTAACATGTGTAGACATGGCAAAGACTCTAACTCAGAGTGGTGTTCTTGCTGTATGAGGGCAAAAAATGAGCATTATAACTCATTTCGGATCTTGGGAGGCTAATTGCAAGTGAAAGGGACATGTGCTTTTCATGACAAATGGAAAAGTTAGATTACATCTTCAAAAACTACAAGTCAAAACTTTCAACTTGCATTTGCAGTCAAACTCAAAAAGTCTAATTTTTAGGCACTTATAAAGCATTTCGGGATTTTGAAAGCTGGCTGCAATTAAAGTGTATAATAGGGATTTTTGTAAACTTTTGCAAATGAAAAGTGCAAAGTAGGAGAAATAGGAAGTCATTGCAAGTTTTTTTTATTTTCAAAACTTTTACTTGCATTTTTGACAAAAATGCCCTACTTGCAATTGGTTGGCAAAATCTCGATTTGCACTTTTAGGGTATCATTTTTCATTCTTTTCTTTTTGCAGAAAATGACAATGGGATTATGGAGAAATGGGTATGTAAATGAGATGAAAAGGAGATTTATGACAAATGGAAATGAAATGAATATGAAAGTGAAATGAAATGAAAGGCAAATGGTATGAAATGAAAAATGCTGAGAAAGACGTTTTTAGCCAATTTTTTATTTTTTTTTATTGATGAAATGACAATATGAATGAGGTGGGATGAAAGGAAAATGCATTTTCAGCTTAGACGTTTTTGAAAGACATTTTTATGGAATGAGGAAAATGCGTTTTAGCATGGAGGCATTTGGAATATAAAGGAAAATGAGAAACGCGTTTTTCATATGAAGAAAAACGTTTCAGCAAATGACATTTTTATTAAGAATATGAAAGGAAAATGGATGGTATCTTGAAAAAGAATGAGAATGAAAAACACGTTTGAATAAGGAAGGGCAAATGAAATGAAAAATGATGGTGAATGGGAAGACGTTTTCACAAAAAATGTTTGAATGGAGGGCGAATAAAATGAAATGCGTTTTAGCATGAAAGGAAGGACGTTTTCACAAAAATGTTTTTATTTATAAAATAAATGACATTAAACAATGACGCCATGAAATCATGAGTAAAAACACACTAAAATAAGAAGAAACCATGAAAGAAAGGAGAACATACCTGCAATAAAAGATTGCAAATTAAAAAGAAGAAGAAACCCTAGACGCCTTGCAAAAACGCAGCCAAAGAAGTTTAAATGATTTATTACAGCTGGGAGTCTCCTTATCGCAGCAAAACATTCAAGAATCCACCATGAAAAGAGGAGAAGAAGCAAACTCAAACACAAACAACTTCCTCCATTAATGGCATCGGGGTTTTTGAAGCTTAGAGCAAGTAAATAAATCGACTCCTTTGTAAAATCGGACTTTTCCAAGCATTTTACAAGTTGCTTTAAGTCAAAACACTTAAATCGAACTTTAAAAAGGTTATTGCAAGTTTATTTTCATCAAACGACTGAAATCGGGCTTTTGAGAACATATTGCAAGTTACCTTTAGTTGAAATCGGGCTTTTAAAGACTCAAAACAAGTAAACTTAAAAGAAAAGACCCAAATCGGACTTTTTCAAGTCAATAACAAGTTTACTTTTGAAAAATAACTCAAATCGGACCTTTTTGAGGTCTTCGCAAGTGACTTTTATTAAAATCGGGTTTTT
This sequence comes from Sequoia sempervirens, assembly GCA_007258455.2. Lineage (NCBI taxonomy): Eukaryota > Viridiplantae > Streptophyta > Pinopsida > Cupressales > Cupressaceae > Sequoia > Sequoia sempervirens. The sequence goes on from VDFB02067380.1 coordinate 29,826, forward strand.
GAAAGCATGTTGCAAGTTTATTATGAAAAGCAACTTGAATCGGAACTTTTTAAGGTCTTTACAAGTAACTTAAATGAAACAAAGGTGAAATTAGACCTTTTTAGACTTAAAACAAGCAACTTTAAGTGAAATTGGAATTTTAAAGACATATTGCAAGTGACTTTTTAAAAAGTAACTTGTAATGTGCTCTAAAAGTTCCTATACTTGTAAGTTACTTAAAAAGTTCCTACAAATAACTGAAAATGAAAAAAAAAGAAAGAAAGAAAAAGACTTGCAATAAAGATAAAAAGTTCCTATTATTGACTTGCAATAAGAAACTAAATCTCCTACTGGCAGTAATGCCACAAAACCCGAAATTGACTGAAAACATAAGGAAAATGACTCAGAATTTCATAAAAACGATCAAGAACGAAGAAAAATGGATATCCTAGGGAACCATGTACCTAAAATTGAAATTTTCCAATATCCGCACTTCGTAAAATTTGCCTTAGTAAAGAAAATTTCAATTTTATTCAAAATTTTAATAGGTTATCCCGATTTTTAACAAGTTAAAAATCAGAGATAACACATGAGTTGTACAATAGTTATTTCACTACTTTTATAGAGATAAGGGAACTTGCAAAAAAGAAAAGATGATCATTCTTTAATTGGAAAACCATTAATTTTGTACTATGACCAAATGAGGGATAGCTAATTATCTAAAGCATTAACATGTATTTTGCCTTAAAAATAGGGATATCTCGATTTACTTATACCTTATTACTTGTAATGATATTTGAATGTTTGAGCATTATTTATGTTTTGAAAACAAGTTATTTGATATGATATTTGAAGTAATTGTTTGAACATAATATAGTAAATAGACCAATTCATTTAAAAAAAGAATATTAAGTCATGTGATGACATGTAGATGCACCATAATTTCACATCCTAATGTGCAAGGTATGAACCAATCCATTTACAACTTGCTCTCATGAATGAATTCAAACATGGCTTGAACAAACTGGATTAATTTCCTTACTTTGACACAAATTAGTATTCCTAGCATATAGATTCAATTGGATGACATGCCTCCAAATGAGTATGGAAGATTTATCAACATATGGTGTCCAACTACTAACACCCATTTAGTTTTTTAGTAAAACAACACAGTTATCCACATGAGTAAATATTAATTATTGGTAGTCTAACATTCTATATTAGGAGTAATAGATAAGTGGTTATTATGATAAGAGGCACATTTTACCCCCCTCATAAGCAATCTTTGGGAAGGGAGGACTGTCATGTCCCCGAATTGGAGGTATGGTGATTTAATTAAATTAATTGATTAAGTTGTCCAAAAATAATAATATATCAAAAGGATAGCTTAATTGATTATTTTAATTAAATAAAGTGGAGATATTAGATTAATTATTTATAAAGTTATTCCAATAAATAATATCTTAAGGATGACTTTATATTTAATTAATTTAATAAAGTGACTAAATAAAATAATAAATCATAAAGTCACTTAAGTGAATAAAATAATATTTCATTCTAGAAGCTTCTTGGAGATGGGTTAGAAAAAGTATATAAGAAGCTCATTGCTAGTCATTCAAGCACACTTGGATTTTACTTCTATTCTATTCATACTTGCGTGGTATAAGCTTGAATTCTTGCATTTTCCTGAGGGTTTGAAGACTCTTAGGCACTGGTTTTGGTTGTGCAACACCAACCCTAGTGGGATTGGAGTGAGAGATACTTCAGTCTTTCACATTGTGTAAATTTTGTGGCCAAGGGCCAAATTTGGAGGATTCGATTTGAGATCATTGGCAGATTTTTGAAGATAATTTATAGTCAAAAGACAATTTGATTTTGTGGTGGAAAGAGGATGAATTGCTTGCAAAAGGAGGATGATTTATCTAATTGCTGGTTGGGAAAAATCATAGTATTATTGTAGCTAGGCACACCTATAGCTGGGTATGATTTTGTCCATAAGAGCCAAGAAAAATATACACAAGTGCTGGAGAGAATCATTGGGTGTCCAAGAGAGTAGGCGCAACATTTTGGAAAGCATACATGAAGTCTACAAGAAGAATCGAATGACTTTATGTGCAACAACTCCATTTCCAAGTTCTTTCTTAGTTATCAGTTTGTATTAGATTATCCTTTGTAATCAACATTTAGTATCTCAGTTCTTATCGCTGCTATGGCAGCTTTGTAATTGCTTCATAAAATAGTCTTTGCATTGTTACCGATCTGCCATTGTAAGCCAAATATTTGGCAATTTGTTGTAATCAGTTTTATGACAGGAAATTAGAAGTTTGGGGTTGCATACCTGTTGACGTGGTTTTTGAGACTGCACCAACACAGAATAAAGTCTCCTAACGGATACTCTATCCTCTCTTGAACAAAGTATTCAGCATGCTAAGATTGCGAGTAAGTTCATGCTTTCAACTCCAAGGTTCCGAAATACTTGGAACACCCTCAGTTGGTTTGATGTGTATTGCTGTGTTCTTACGAGGGGACTTACACAATTGTTCAAAGGTTCTTGCAGTTAACAGTAGATAGATGATTTTGAAGGGGATTTTGTGCGTATGATTTGGCAATGAGGTGTACTTTTCCTAAGGCTAACCAGAAATGTGCGGAAAGTAGATGAGTGTAGGGCCTAAGAAACTTATATTCTATTCTAAATGCAGGATATGCGGAGCTTAATCTCAATAGACTTCAACCGAATTTCACCTAGCCTCGCATCGGACAGCCTCGGTAAAATTGGTGCAATCTTCAAAGGGATAGCAAAGGATGTTCAAATTATAATTTAGCATACATACACCATCACAACGACGCATATAAGCATACAAATCACAATCGAAGTTAAGCTCAAGGCAATTTCCAGTGGACCACGCAAGGCGAACTTATCATCAACAAGCCGCTAGTGGTATGGAATAAAGTGAAGCTACCTCAATAAAACACCACACATCAAAGTAAACTACTTGCATGAAATGAAAATTATGCTACTTGGATACGAAGGAAGAAGAGACCTTGCTAGCTATTCATGACAAGACGAATTCCACCATCAATGAAAAGATCTATTATCATGAAAGTGTTACACAACAATCTCCACAAAAGTTTTCAAAGGGAAAGCTTTCTTTCTTCTCCACACTAAGCAAAATGCCTACTATGCTCTACTCTCTAGTCTCCAGCTCTGATGCTAAGGCCCAATACTACTGTCTAATCTCTAATGAATTACAAATGAGGGGGACTCCCCCTTTATATAGCTAGCCCAGTCCAAAAGACGGCTAGGGTTACAATCAATAGAGTGGCTAAAATCGTGCCACCTTAGCCCTAAGCCTAAAAACTACCAGAATGGGGAGTGGTGTAATAAATAAACAAAGATTCCCACTCACTCCCAAAAATAGTAAAGGCAATAAATGCCCACAATCAGTCATCTAGAAGATCCTCGTCCAGTAGTGCATTCCTGTTCTCCTTCTCTCTGGCTGCAAACTCAACGAACCTGCTAAGCACAACCTCAACCTCCTGAACTGAAATGGGTGGAATGCAATCTAGCTGAAACTCTAACACTGTGACTGAATGCTCATGCCTTGCACATGACTTCCTCCAAGCAGCTAAGGAATCCTGTGTGCTCTGAATCAAGGCGGAGAAAGTAGAAGTGTTCTCGAAATCATCTTGTATGAAGGACTTTACCTCTGAAAAGAAAGGCACCAGCTTACCCCTCAAATTATCAATATTCACCTCATTCGGATTCAACCTCCTAGCAAATATGGCCTCAAAAGTATTCTGAACTCCATCTATGATATTGGCCATAGCTTTATGTATCCTGGCTGAATCCGCCTGTGCTGCGTTGAAGAAGCCACGTCCCGTGATCGCTGAAGAATACCATCTGGAGAAGTCATACCTGTCATTCTCCTGAATGACACCTCTGTCAATCAGCAACCGCAACGGAACATGCCTCAATGCCTCAAGATGCTGGATTACTCTGCTCTGATAGATAGAAGCATCACCCCAAGCATGATCAACTGCCTCCATCCGTGCCAAAATACTGGAAACCTGCTAAAAAGCAATAGCAAGGTCCTCCATAAACTTCTCTGTCTCAGCACGAACTCCTGTGACCCACTTGTCTGCTTCCTGTGCCATCTTTCCTAACTCCACCAAGCCACTGATGGACTCCCTAGGTATCTCTGCTGGAGGCTCTATCACTGGAATGTCCTACCCACGAGAACGAGACAACTGCTGTACATATCCCATTAAGGCCTTGTGTTCTCTTTTCAACTTTTTATACTTTCCTTCCTTCTTGAATAACCTGTCCTTGAGGGCGAGGTAGGAGTTATCACACTCCTCTACAATCCGCGCACCAGTGGGGCGTCCCAACTCCAAAGTCATGACCACATAATTCTCAGGCATTGCTTCATTTCGGTCACAATCAACCCGTGGCACAGCTACATGAAGAGTGCGAGAGCCATCCTTTTTAGTGGATATCTTCGAAAACTTTCTTGCTTTCTTCTTCTGTGGAGGTGCACTGATCCTGTTCAAGAACTTTTCCATCTCAACTGCTGGATCAATCTCCTCACTGGGGCTTCTTTTCATTCTATCCTTAAGCCAATCAGGCACATCGTACTGTATATCAAAGGGCTGCTGTTCTTGTGCCTCTACTTCTCGAACTTGCTCAACTTCTATATCATTCTGGCGAGGCTCATCGCCCTCAAGTGGCTGAGTGTCCCCTGAAACTATATCATCATCATCATTTTCCATAGCCGCCTCTAACTCCTGCTGAAACTGAGGGTCAGTAGTAGTCCCCTCATCATCCTGCTGATCAACTCTACTAGGTGCGTTAACGCTCTGGCCAACCGACTCTCTCCGTGGAGGCTGATTATTATCCTGTACTGCTTGCACCTGATTCAATGCATTCCTCTGATCAGCAAACAAAGAGACCTCCTGTATACTTGGAGAATGTGTCTCCAATTGCGTGGGCGTTTCAACTGCAACTCGTGGAGGTTCTGGCTGAATAGGCTCCTGTCGAACTAGCTCTTTCTTTTTGGACTCTGGACCTCGTGTGATCTGCTTCTTCCTGCCGGTGGTGGGTGTCCTGTGATCTCCCATCAAATTGTAAGTCAAAGCAATTGACCTACTCTTCAACCTGCTCACTCGTCTATCAACCCATGCTCTGGTGAATGTCAAAACCGGGATAGAAAGTGTATCCAAGTCAGCAACCTCTGGTTCTGACCAATCCGGGAGCAGAAGTAGAGTATCTCTTACTGCTGCATAATCCGGATGGACAACGTCCATATCCTCATTCACCTGGTCTGGAACCGGGACAACTTCACACTCCTTGATCAAAGTAATTGGCAACCGAGAAAACATTCTTTTCCTGACTTCAATCTCATCCGCTGCATCAGCCCAATAATCCTCAATATTTGCCTTGTGTTTGAATTCCTCTGACAGTACCCATTTGATGTTGTGATGTGGATCATAGTGCTGTCGGCTGGTGTGATATGAGAAATGATAAAATTGAAGCTCACTCTCGGCTTCTCTAGCTGCCTGTATTGAGGGACACACTTCATCCGAGTTGCCCATGACAATTGGGAATTCAATTCCTCCCTTCTTCTTCTTCTTTTGAATTTGATCATAGGCGAACAATTGCCTAGATATCTCTAGCATTAAAATTCTATCTGTTGGGTACTTAGGCAGCCTATATGGATATGATGAAAAACCTTGCAGCCTTATGTAAGAAAATTTCGGAAATTGTATGAACCAGCACCCATACCTCTCAATCAGCTCTTGGGCTTCCCTCGAGATTCTGTGATGCAATCGCTCCTGAAGCAACCTCGTAATGTACATGGTGAAAGCATCGTTGACACGCTTGTAATAAGTGGTACTAGCCAGGTGCAATTGCGGACAAGCATCATGTATTTTGAATTGGTGAGAGCCACAACCGACAGGTTCCTTGTAAGAGATCCCCCTGTACTTCGTCATACGAGCCAGCATGTAAATGATGTAAGAGCTCATATAAAATGTCTTCGTCCTTCTAAGGCTCAGGAGTTGCTCATGCAAATTATCACTGATCATCTCGGCCCAATTGACGTAATCTTTCCCTTCCAGCACGAGGTTGATGTAGTAAAACATCCAAGGCTCGAAAATAAAGGACTGTGGGCAACCACCAACTCTGCTCAGCATCATAATGAGATCATAGTACTCTTGCTTCAAGTCATCCGCTATGATTTGCTTTGGCAGCTTTGTACGAGAAGGCCTGGGATTGCCCATCCAATGAGTGTTAATTGTCTCTGTGCATCTCTCAAATGCAGAAGCATACATCCGCTCAGCTCGTTCTTTGGATTTGTAAACCATGTTTCTGTGCACCGGGATCCCGAAAGCTTCACCAATGGCTGAAGGAGTAAGATTGGCTAGCACTTGGCCATCTGGTGACATGATCGATCTATGATCCTTCTCATAATAATTGGCGCACTCCATCATCAGCTCCGAGCATTGAATGGCTGGTGGGAAACCAGTAGCTGCATATAATCCGCTTCGAACAATATTGTGCGAAGTGGTCGAAGGCCGATGACTTCCAATCCCCAACATTCTGTTCTTGAAGGTCTCTAGGTTGACGGAGCTCAAGTTGGTATCTGTCAGCTTGCCCAACTTCGAGATGAATTTTGATTCTGGCATAAATGTCTTGCTCAGCTTCTTGATCATAGCTTGCCTGGATGCACCATTGTTATCTTTGCCAGTCGCCCTTGCCTCAGCCATCTACAAACAATAAACATTCATTAGCAAATTAATTTATAAAATAAGATATTGTGTAGGGGCTGCAGTCGACTTCTAGAACATTTCCAATTCACAAACCTCAGCTTCTTCTCTTGAACTTCAACACTTAGAAAAGACTTCTAAGTAAACTTCAGTGACTTCACTATTCTTCAGCAATCTTCAATCTTTAATGGAATTGCCTACTAGTAATCAGCAACTTGAACTTTGGCAGATTTGTACTTCACACTTAGCAAGTGCGCACTTCACAAGCAACCTTGAATTCACGCTTTCAATCAACAAGTTCGCACCTTCTAATCTTTCAACAATATCCTCACTTCAAGGCGTCCTTCTTAGCATCAGCAACTTCAAATTTCAATCAGCAACCAGCAAGTGCGTCCCTTTTGGTTTCAGCAATATTCGAACTTTCAACACTTGCACTGGCAACTCAAGGCGTCCTTCTCCAGAAGTCTCAGCAATTTCAATTTTGAACTTCAAACTCACACACACACCACTTTATCACTGACATCTGGCATTATTCATTTATTTAATCTCATCAATTTTATTTTATTCAAATTTGCCTTAGAAGATTTTAAAATTTTCCTTAGGAAAATTCACAATTTGAGCACTAATTAAATTCTTCACTGAAAAGGTGCTGGCGAAGTGCGGAAGACTTGGAAATCCATCTATCATCGCAAATGTTCAGTACCCAGAAGAAAATTTTCTCTAGAATGCTTCGAATCCATGGGTACCCAACGAACAGGTTCATTTAATTTTTAAATTTTGAACCTTAGAAAATATTATTTCATCAATTTAAATCCGTTTTTCACCTGTGATCATCCTGTGTTGCTCTCACGTGAGGAATTCTATCAATCCATCTACATTATCATCCATCTCTGGCTTCGTCTCTGAAAAATTTGCCGGTGTTCTAAGAAGAAAATTCAACAACTTGAGCTCTAGGCGTATTTTCTAGGAAAGAAAATATTTTGCCTTAGAAGAATTTTAAATCCTCTTGCACTTTGAGAATTTGCCTTAAAAAATTTATTCGTTTGCCAGTGGTGGAAACTTCATCAACTTCACTTAGAAAAAAATTTATTTAGAAGGCGCCTAGCACATTTTATTTCTCACTCACCACTTTGCATTTTACTTCACACTGGGAAAATATTCATTTGAAGTTCCAACGCCTTAGCAATATTTTATTTTTTTATTTTTTTACTTAACACTTTAGGCGTATATTGTGTGTGAAGGAGGATATTCATCTTGTGCTAGAAGTCTTCACTTCCAACGCCTAGGCAACACATTCATCACCTTGCAATATTTTCTAACACATATCACCTTCGGCGCATATCACTTAGAGGAAATTTGAAACCACGCCTAGCATTTATTTTCACCACCTCACACGCCTTAGAAAAATTCTCTAACACTTACCACCTTGGGCGCATTCAGGACTTGAAGAGGAAATTCAAAATCACGCCTAGCATTTACCCTTGTATTGACCACGCCTTGAAGCATTTTCAACATCTTTTACCCCATTTACCACCTTATCTTCACTATTACCACCCTCAACTTGGGCGCATTTAGACATGCAAGGAGGATGACTCTTCAACTTCCATTTTTTTGTCTCTACTTGACCTCATTTGGGCGCATTTCCGTGTAGGTGAGGGATGAAAATCTTTGACTTGTTTGACTTCTCTTAACTTGGGCGCATTCTTGCCTATGTGGTGGATGAAGCTCATAACCACGTCCTCTTGTGACCTTTCACCTTCCTCGTTTCGTCTTCACATGCATGCTTTTGGGCGCATTTCTTATGTAGAGGAGGACGAGTTTGTTTGACTTCCTTTTGACCTATTTGCATTTTGGGCGCATTTCTACCCAGCCGTAGGATGGGTGCATTTGGAGGGTGGTGGAGGATAACCTCAACACTTAGAATATTTTTCAACTTTCATGCTTCAAGGTGGGCGCATTTTGGCCTAGCTACTGGATGAAAATTGTTGACTTTCCTTGACTTTTGCATTTTGGGCGCATTTTACCCCTTGAGCATGATGAAACTTCATACTTAGAAAATTTTCATGCTTTCTCCAGTTTCCCTTGGGCGCATTTTAGCTAGGCAGGAGGATGAGAAACGTTGACTTTCTTTGACTTCATTGCTGGATGGGCGCATTTTGGGCATGGTGGAGGACGAGCTTCATACCTAGAAATTTTCATTGCATCCTCATCAACCTGGGCGCATTTTGCCATAGCTGCAGGATGGAGTTCCAGACCTAGGATTTTTCCTCGTTTTCGCCAATTTTCATGCCTTGCTATTTATAGTAAGCCCTCTGAATTTTGCATCTCTGAAGCTCAGAACGACTTGAAATTTTGAACGCTGCATCCCCATGACCTTGTTGTCCTGTCGACACTGCCATTTCAAGCTGACCTGCTATTTATAGCATGTTGCTCGAGGTGATTTACTATAAATAGTAACTGCTTGTTTCTGATAGCTCCACTGCTCCGTTAACTTGAAATTTGAATGAGGCGCTCCTCACCACGTGACCTGTCTGTCGACATCAACGCATGCACTTGACTTGCTATTTTTAGCCTGTTTCCAAATTGACTTACTATAAATAGTAAGTGCTCCGTTTGACTTGAAATTTTACCAGCAGATAGCCTAAAGGATGCTGATCGCGGTGGTTTACACCGGTTTTCGAAAATTCTGACTTTTGACTCCTCTTTTCAAGCTCCGAAGTTGGAAACCTTTAATTCGCTTTACATGCGACAAATGATCTCTGCTTTGTTTTGTTGGCATTATGATCAGCTCATGATTCAACTGGAAGTCACGGACACCTGCTAAAAAAAAAGTAAAGTTTACCGAGTGATTATCTCCGTTTGCATGTCACACCACTGCGAAGCTCTCGAAAAACCCATAAAGAATCATCCGACATGCAAAAGAAACCCTGACATGCAAACCCTAAAAATAGCCTCGGAAGACTGAATTCTGAAAGTTGTCGTCTCGTTTTGCATGTTACACTGTTGCGAAGGTCTCGAAAAACCCAGAAGGAATATCCAACATGCAAGGAAAAACTCTGCATCTGAACCCTGAAATCCGCTCCGGAATCTGGACTGCTAAAAATAGAAAGTTGTCAGTTTTCGCTCAAATTTTACATGTGAGCAGCCCTGATGTGTTCTGAATACAGTGTGACAATCGGAATCTCAAAAATGCTGACAAATTGCCTGTAATTGCATACTTACTAAAAATAGTAAGTACCTCAGAATCTGATGAAAACTTGCTGAGAGCCTGCTGGAAACATGCTGACAACAATGTTAAGCTCAATTTTCAATTTATTGACTTCGTTTGACCTCGGACTGACCAGGAAAGACGAAACCCTAATTTTTAGACTTGGTCAATTTCACACTTAAGCTCAAGGAAGGGCACAATCCTCGAAAGGTAAACATCGGAAAAGAGACAGAGAGAGAGAGAAAAGCCCAAGCCAAAAGACCAGAATGGAGCAAAAATTAGGGGGTCCCCATTTTGAATGGGGCGACGTGTGAAAAGGTCACAACAATACCTTATGTTGTTAAGATCTCCATTTGTTGTGAGTGAAATTTTGCATAGATAGTTTGCACATGAAGTGTTTGTATTAATGACCATTGGTTGCAGCTATACATTTACATAGTTACACTTCACTTTCAGTCATTGTAAGGCATTGTAACTCATCTCAGTCATTAGCTTTAGCTTTGTAGGGGTCTGGGTAATGTATGACAACTGTTTGTTATATTGTCTCCTGCTTCTATTATATATTTGCATTATATTTTCAGTCATCATTGAGTATTGGAAAGTCATTAAAATCCATTGCATTGTATTACCATTTAGTTTCAGTCCTTGCACACTTTCATTTGAGTCATTTAGTTTATCAAAACATCATATGCATTTGAAATTACCAAAAAAGAACTTCAATCAGCAAGTACAGATTTTGCTTGGCAAGTGTTTGAAAAATTTCTCAAGGTTCAATTCAACAAGTTTAAGGTCAAATTTAGCAAGGGACATTACAGTGGTATCAGAGCCAAGATTTTGCTACCCTGATTGGGTCATTCAAAGTTGAATTTCATTTGTGAGTCATGGGATCCATGGATGATATAATATCTGCTTATGAGAAGTACCTTGCACTTCCGCAAGAGATTAGAAATGGACTTCCTTTCTTTAGCAATTCAAAGGAAGCTTGGATGGAGCCATTGATTCAACAACAGATTTTTATGAAGAAAAGTTTGGAGTCATGGTATACCTCACAAAATAAAAGGAAGGAGCAGCATTAGGTATCTACAAGTGAAACATCTTAGAATCTCTATGATGAATTTTCAGCAATTAGTGACCAACATACTGCTGATCCTAAGGAGAGCAGAATGGAGAATGATGTTGAGCACATGACACTTCATGATGACTTCAAGATTGAAGAAGAGCACGTGATGGTTGAAGATGAACCAGCTACATTAGAGTAGCTACATAAAGATATAAAGGTGGATGAGAAAGTTGATTATTTACTTAGTGGAACAGCCACTAGTGTTTTGGCTACACATGATGAAAGAGACACTATACAATGGCATGATGTCATTACTGATTTGTTTGAGGACAGCAGCATAATGACCCATCATTCTCATGAGATAGGAGCTTTTGATCATGAGAAAGTCAATGGTATGATATCACCCATTGATGGCAGCCCTACACCAATTGATAGACATGAAGATATCAAGCATAAGAGGACTAAGTTTGTGTATTTTGACATGGAAGAGGTAAAGAGGTCCAAAAAGATGAATGAAGAATGGTTGCAAAAAGCCAAAGAGGCTAAATTAGTGGCTGCCAATGCAAGATAACATCTTCAAGAAGTAAAAAAAAGGTCAATCTCATCAACGTAGCAAGGAAAAAATGATAGATAACATTAGAAGACTGCTTATTCAAAGAGAGGATGAATCTGCAAATGCACATTGTTCTAATGATGGTGATGAGATTGATAAGATTTGTCAATTGAAGGACTTGAAGAAACAAGAACAGTTTGAGGCTTCTTCATGTGAGGTTGAAGTTGTTTGTAGACCTAAAAGTCTTCATAGCTTGGAGACTCAGTTGAAGGTGAATGAGGATGAGATTATTGTAGCATTATCTCATCATGACATGATGCACAAACGGATTGAGGATCATCTTTGGGCGGTTTAGTTAGAGAGAAGACAAAAAAAGATTGGAGTAGAGTCTTCTTATGATGATTTGCAAGTTATCAAAGAAGGTATGAGGACAATGAAGTCATATTATTTGAACCTTCTTTCAGATCATGACCATCTTCTTAACCTTGTTGAGATATACTCAGATGCTTTGATGAGGAAAGAAAGGGAAGCTGATAAGCTCTCTCATGGGCTGGTGGTCACTGGGGATTCCTTGATGAGTACTCAGTTGGCTCTTCATGATTCCGAGAGTCATGTTGATGAGCTTTGCTTAGAGCTAAGCTTGACTGGATGTTTTCAGTAGTAGGAATTTGAGTCTTGGACTCTAGGGGGTATGAGTGGCACAACAAAAGTCCATTGGTGTTAAGATGGACGAATTTTCAGTCTATTCATGTGATCCAGGTGGAGATTGTTTTTGGAGAGTTTGGATGCATGAGGATTATTATTGTAGTACTTGGAGTCGGCATGGTGGGGCAAATGTACAGGTTTGGGATCCAGGAGTTCTCTTGTTGGATAGTTGGCCTCACAGATTGATAGGACTTCACAGTGACAGGAGCTTCAACTATATTTAGAGGATGTTGGTTGGAGTTCTTCTCAGGATCACTTGGGATCCGGGTGGTTGGTGGACAGTGGCAGATGATTCTCCATTCGGGCTTCTGGTGATGTGGCAGTTGAGTGGATTGACATTTGTGGATTGCTTGAGGGCAAGCAATCTTTGGGAAGGGAGGACTGTCATGTCCCCAAATTGGAGGTATAATGATTTAATTAAATTAATTGATTAAGTTGTCCAAAAATAATAATATATCAAAATGATAGCTTAATTGATTATTTTAATTCAATAAATTGGAGATATTAGATTAATTATTTATAAAGTTATGCCAATAAATAATATCTTAAGGATGACTTTATATTTAATTAATTTAATAAAGTGACTAAATAAAATAATAAATCATAAAGTCACTTAAGTGAATAAAATAATATTTCATTCTAGAAGCTTCTTGGAGATGGTTTAGAAAAAGTATATAAGAAGCTCATTGCTAGTCATTCAAGCACACTTGGATTTTACTTCTATTCTATTCATACTTGCGTGGTATAAGCTTGAATGCTTGCATTTTCCTAAGGGTTTGAAGACTCTAAGGTCCTAGTTTTTGTTGTGCAACACCAACCGTAGCTGGATTGGAGTGAGAGATACTTTAGTCTTTGACATTGTGTAAATTTTGTGGCCAAGGGCCAAATTTGGAGGATTTGCTTTGAAGATCATTGGCAGATTTTTGAAGAGAATTTATAGTCAAAAGGCAATTTGATTTTATGGTGGAAAGAGGACGAATTGCTTGCAAAAGGAGGACGGTTTATCTAATATCTTTCTGGGAAAAATCGCAGTATTATTGTAGCTGGGTGCACCTACAGTTGGGTGCGATTTTGTCCATAAGAGCCAAGAAAAATATACACAAGTGCTGGAGAGAATCGTTGGGTGTCCAAGAAAGTAGGCACAGCATTTTGGGAAGCATACATGAAGTCTACAAGAAGAATCGAATGATTTTATGTGCAACAACTCCATTTCCAGGTTCTTTCTTAGTTATCAGTTTGCATTAGATTATCCATTGTAATCAGCATTTAGTATCTAAGTTCTTATCGTTGCTATGGCAGCTTTGTAATTGCTTCATAAAATAGTCTTTGCACTATTACCGATCTGCCATTGTAAGCCAAAGATTTGACAATCTGTTGTAATCAGTTTTATGACAGCAAATTAGAAGTTTGGGGTTGCATACTTTATGTTGTTAAAATGTCCATTTGCTGTGAGTGAAATTTTGCATAGATAGTTTGCACATGAAGTGTTTGTATTAATGATCATTGGCTGTAGCTATACATTTACACAGTTACACTTCACTTTCAGTCATCGTAAGGCATTGTAACTCATCTCAGTCATTAGCTTCAGCTTTGTAGGGGTCCGGGTAATGTATGACAAGTGTTTGTCATATTGTCTCTTGCTTCTATTATGCATTTGCATTATATTTTCAGTCATCATTGAGTATTGAAAAGTCATTAAAATCCATTGCATTGTTATTACCATTTAGTTTCAGTCCTTGCACACTTTCATTTGAGTCATTAAGTTTATCAAAACATCATATGCATTTGAAATTACCAAAAAAGAACTTCAATCAGCAAGTACAGATTTTGCTTGGCAAGTGTTTGAAAAAATTCCCAAGGTTCAATTCAGCAAGTTTAAGGTCAAATTTAGCAAGGGACATTACAGCAAAGGCCATGCTATTTTCTGTATTTATGCAAGTTTCTTGATAGTGTCAAATATTGATCAATATAATATAGTTATTGATATTATTGGAATTATCAATCATACATGTTGCTATTATTTTATGCGTATACTTTTTGAAACATGGTAGTAGGTTGTCTCAAGGTTTGTTTTTAGCGAACACTATGTGCTGATTGGAGCAAATATTTATAATTTAATAATTTGCAATTTTTCATGCAGACGGTCAGTTTTAGTAAGGGAGGCTGCAGTCATGGGAGATCCAACAGAAGTTATCACGCCTGATGGATTTAATGTTCGTACACTGGTACATGAGTATGGCGGAGGTGCATTTGCGGTCTCAGGAAATGTTGTTGTGTTCTCCAACTACGAGGATCAAAGACTTTATAAGCAGTCTGTCAAAGGAGGCATGTGTTTTCCCACCTCTATTTGGCTTTTGTACATTGTGAGATGTATCAAACAATTTTTAAAGATCTGATTGGCTTGCCATTTTGTTGGGAAGCTTGTGTAGTGGATGACAAAGCATTTGGAAAACAAACAGTTTTTAGAAGGCACTCAAAGTCTTAGTGGATGAAAAAAGATTTGGAAAACAAGACAGTCTTTAGAGGGGACTGTAAGTCAACAGCTGTAAACTAACATTAGATTATATATCTCTTTTTTAAATGAATAAAACAAGAGAAGAAAAATAATTTACTTTTTGATCTTATAACAATTATATCTTGACTTTTATAACCAGCTTGTACATATATTACCACAACTAGTTAATTTTTTTTATAAAATATTTTGTCCATACTCCATACTAATGCGAGGGCACTTCAATAATTTAAATTGGCATTAGGGACCATATTTTGGGTGTATTTCACAATTCGATCTTATGATTACTCATTGTAAATATCACTGGTTGATCAATAAACTAAATAAAACATGTAAATAGATTGTAAGTAATACAAACACAGAAAATGTACATGCCAAATGTCTAAGAAGACACAGGACTGCAATTGACTCATATTCTTAAGAATTTTTGTGTATGGTTCTTTTGACAGTTATCAGAGTTCATGATAGGAATGTGATGATGGGTAATGATGTCTTGTTGTGGCATTAATGAAAGGTGGATTATATGGAAACAGGTCTCTTTCTTGGTTACAATAGGTTGGTTATTTTGAACTGATCTTGATGCCCATATTTCCTTTCAACTATCAGTCTTTTCTGCTGATTTCTATCACACATTCTAGATCATCACTCTAATCCTAGTTGCATCCTTTCTTTTGTGTTGTTTTGGTCTATGTTTAGGTTATGGCTGCCTCAACTTCTAGGTTTAGAATCAAATATCCAATATAAAGAATTATGCTGAACAACAAGAGAAATGCGCAAGACAAACAATATAAAGTGGAACCTATCTACCCCTGGGGCATGGTCCTCGTATTTTTTGACTCCATCCCACAACTGAAACATTTCAGTGATGCATGGACAAGTCATAAACGTGTCCTCACCATCCCCTACCCACCAAAAAATAGGAAATACCCTAGAATGACAAAAACACTTTGGGGATGCAAGGAAACACCAAGGGGTGGCTAGCAATCCCCTTTGTCCTAGGCTTTAAAAAACATAGTGTGTAGAGGAGCTAGAGGAGATATAGGGTTTGGTGAGCAACCACACTCCTGTATTGTAGGGAAACTCTCCTTTTGTGGCATGCTATGGATTTATTGGGAGTGCCAACGTATCATGTGTGTGTCCCAAGATAACCCCAACAATTGATGCATCCATCAATGTGCCCAAAATGGTGAGCATTGTCCAAAGCCGTGGTAGATATGTTCCTCACCCTACTTGATGCAAAAGTATTATGTTGGAAATATTGTCATTGATGTCAAAGGGGCATGGACAAGATAGTTTTTCATTGATGTCAAAGGTGTCTAGTTGTTATTGATATGGACAAAATCGAATAAAGGCCAAAGGCCACTAATCGCCAAACAAAGTAACCAAGAAGACAAGTTTATGGATACTAGTTGACCACCTTTTGTTTTGGCATATTGTGGTTTTATTTTTATCTTTTTTGAACTTGTAGCTCTTTGAAATAGAAACTTCATAAAAATTTAGAAAACAACCATGAGTAGCAGCAGTGATAGTGAAAGTGAGGATATTGAAATTCAAGTGCAAGAAAAAACTCAAACTCAAAGAACAAGAAATAGACTGAGGTAGTGCAACTGCAAACATTGGGGGTTGTTCAGAGAGTGGGAGTGGAGCAGGGTCAGCAAGTTCAAACCCATTTGAATGTCCATTTGAAATCCTCAAAAAATGGGCAAAAGGCCCATTTAACCCCAAAAAACCTCTACTACAATTTGCCACAAGAGTTGACAAAGACAAGAAAAAAAATTCGGGGGGTAGTAGAGTATGGGAGTGTCATTTGTGCCACAAACAATATAGGGGCAGCTATACGAGAGTTTATTTCCATCTTTTGTAGATTGGTGGTCAAGGGGTGAAAGGGTGTAGAAAAATAACCCAACAAGAAAAAATTGAGGCAATTAGATTGCATATGGAAGGGGAGGCATTAAGTAAAAGGGTTTCAGTTGAGAGTTTGCAGCCTGGTACAGGAATGCCTACACCGTCAGTGGATGTTACTTCAACTTCTCAATCTCATGGGGAGGATTCTACTAGAGGAAAAAAACGGAGTATGAATGTTGCCGATATGTTTAATGTTACAGTAAGAGATGTGGCTGATTCCTCTATTGCCAAGTGTTTTTATGCCAATGATATACCATTTCATGTCTCACGTTCACCATATCTTAAACGAATGTGCAAAGATATTATAGCTGCTGGTACCTCATATGTTCCACCTGGAGAAACTAAGCTATGCACCACCCTTCTTGATAAGGAGTACTCCAAGGTGAGTATTTTGATGGAGGATATAAGACAAACATGGTTGACAGATGGCTGCTCCATAATCATGGATGGGTGGACCAATATCAAACATCGACCATTCATCAATTTTATTGTCACTAGTACAATAGACTCTTATTTTCTTAGAGCTATAGATTGTTCGGGCAAAATGAAGGATGCAACCTTCCAATTTCAGATTTTGAGAGATGCTATAGAGGAGGTTGGAGTCTGGAATGTTGTGTAGGTACTGATCACATTTTTTATTTTGATTTTCTTTCTTTCTTATTCTTGATTAAGAATGTGAGGCATCATCTATAAATTATTAAATTGATATCTATAGTTATTACTAATCTCATATCAACTTGATGATATGCCATTGCCAGGCAGTGATCGATTCAGCCCGTGTGTGTAAATTAGCTGGATTGATGGTGGAGAGTGCTTATAAGCACATTTTTTGGACCCCTTGTTGTGTGCATGCATTTAACAATACCTTGAAGGACACTGGGAAGATAGATTGGGTGAAGGCAGTGGTTGCAGAGGCTAGAGAGGTGCAAATATTCATTTGCAACCATCAGACTTCACTTGCTTTGTTTAGAACATTTTTGAGGAAGGAATTCCTCAAGCCCGTGGAGACTAGATATGCCAGCTAGTTCATTTTATTGGAGAGGATGATTGAGGTCCAAGAGGCTCTACAATTAATGGTGGTCAATGTAGAGTGGGGTAGATGGCATGAGTCAAGCACAGCGGAGGGAAAAAGGGTGAAACAAAAAATCCTTGATGATGACTGGTGGTCCACAATGAGGTAAGAAAATTGGCATTGCTGATTTTATTATTTATTTGAATTATTTCTTAATTTTATTTTTTCTGATTTTCATTTTATTATTTAATATTTATAGGCTAGCTGATTTTAATTTTTGTAACTTTTTTGCACTTACAGATATGTATGCTCCTTCATCCAACCTATTGTGCAAGTGATTAGATATGTTGATATTGAATTTCCTAGCTTTGGAGAGATTTATGAGACCTTTGATAGTATGCTTGGACAAGTCAAGCAAGCAATTTATAGTAGGGACCCTACTTTGGCATTTTATGAGGAGCATCTTACGCCCATTGTGACGCGATGGGGGACATTATGAACACCCCACTTCATATGGCAGCCTATGCTCTCAATCCCAAATGGTATGCACCGAGACTTGGGAGAGTGGCTCTATCTCATGATGAAGAGGTGAAAGAAGGCTTCATGAAGGCCCTTACAAAAATGTATACTTTAGAGGAATCTATTGTACTTTGCACACAGTGGCTTGCATTTTCCAATCTTCGTGGTCCAACCTTTGGCAAACAAGAGGCAAGGACGAATAGAGCTACATTGGCTCAAACCAACCCTATTGAATGGTGGACGTGGCATGGGAAGGATGCACCTAAGTTGAGACTACTTGCCATTTGCCTTCTTTCACAGGTTGCCAGTTCCTCTACTGCAGAGAGGAATTGGTCCACATATATCTTCATCCAATCAGTCAAGAGGAACTGCCTTACCTCTAGACGATCAGAGAAGTTGGTGGCAGTACACAGTGCTTTGCAGCTACAGGATCGCCAGTCTAGTGAGTATCATCAGACTCCAGCCTTACGTTAGGATGTTAATCCCGATTGAGGAGGAGGATGCACATGAGGGATTGGTTGGGGTTCCATTGGCTGAGGCAGATCCTTCTATTGACATGGACACTGACACTGACTTAGACTCGAACTTTGATGGCGAGGGCGATGCTGATTTAGACCTACCTTCTGCGATTAGGGACCTTGAACAGCGATATATTTTCTTAGTTTTATGTTTATCATGTCATTTCATAGTTGAGACTTGGAGCCTTTGGGCATTTTGATTATAATTATCAGACTTTTATATGATATGTATGCACATTGATAATGAAAAGCATTTGAATTTTGTTAATTTGTTTGTTGATTCTCATGTGAAATCTCAATTCAAGTCTAATGATATGTATTAAGCTTATACAATGTCTAGAATGAATGCTTTATCAATGTTATGCAATGAACATTTGAAATTTCTCTATATTTTTAAAAATTTCCCTATTTTTTTATCAGCCATCCTCTGTTGTCCCCTAAAAAATGACCCAAAAGTATCCTCGTACCGAAAACTTGTCTTGCCATATTGGGTACTCCCCGTCCCCGAAACCCCATGGAGCATAGCTTGCAACTGGTATCTCTGATGGCCTTAAGTACATGAGTCTTCCCATCCACCTTAAATATTATCTCCATCTCCTTAAGGTTAAGGGTGAACTCACCTATGTCATGTAACCACTTCATCCCTAACACCATATTAGTATCTCCCATGTTGACCACATAAAAATCTGCCTTGAAATCAAAGTTCAAATGCATGGGAAGATCCATAGGCATTCTATCACACTTAAGAGTGTATCCATCAGCAACCTTGACCCTTATGCCTTCAAACTCCTCAGTACGAATCCCATGCCTCTCAATCAATCTAGCATCAATGAAATTATGTGTGGCACCTGTGTCAAGTAGAGTGATGATTCTCTATCCAGCCAATCCTCCTCGTATCCTGAATGATCCTTCACACTGAATACTAGTAAGATGTGCCTCTTGAAACTTCACCTTTGCTTCACTCTCCTCCTTCTCCTTCTCTACCTCATGTTTTGACTCGGTTTCTTCATGATTACTTACTTGGTTGGATTTTTCAGATTTTGAATCCTCATAAAAAGCCCACATTATCCTATTCGCCTTTCCCTTAGGTCTCAAAGGGAAATCATGGTTTGCATCCTAAGGCCCTTTGCAATAGAAGCATAACTTCTTCTTGCACAAATCATTAAGTGTCTCCATATCCATAGGTGTTGTTGACTTCCCCTTTTCATCACGTTTTTGCTTTGTCTTTTTGGAGAATGATTTGCCATCCTTGTATGAAGAAGAGCCCTTTGATGAGAACTTGCTTTGTGGTGCTGCAAGTTCCATATTCCTTGCCTTTGTCATTGCTTCTTGCAAGGTTGGTGGGTCAAATGCTTTTATCCACCCTCTTAATGGTTCCAATAAGCCTTCAATGAATAACACCACAATTCTTCATTCGGATATGTTAGGAACCATAACTGGAATCTTTTGAAACTCACTAATGTAGCTATCCAAACTACCAACCTATTTGAACTGAGCCAAGTCTCGAAAGTATGACTCTAGATCCTTCTTATCAAAACGCTCAACTAGCCTGTCAACAAACTCCTAATATGAAGTAATGCTATTATGCTACAGTGTGACCATTCCATGATACCACCATTCATGCGCTACTCCCTCCAAATGTAAGGTGGCATACTTGATTGCATCTTCTTTTGTCATGGGTCGAAGTTTCAAGAATGTGTCTAACTTGTGTACCCATGATTGAGTTGTCATCTTCCCATTGCCATCAAAGGTAGGCAATGTGAGTTTTCTGGTCGCCTACTTAAGTTCCTTGTTTTGGCCCCTTGGTTTTCAATTTTGTCTTTCCCTATAGTGTTCTCTTCTTTGGCTTAAGAATCTGTCAAAAGTGATGCGTTCTCCGACTTCTGGTGTCAACAATTCCCACTCATCGTTTGCTTCCATAAGATTATCAACAAACGTTGGTTCACCTTCTTCCACATTTTCCTCTTCCCCTTCATTTCTTAAGAAGGTAGGACGTGTAGGTCTATCTGTAGTATGAGAATGTACTCGGGGTGCTCTAGGTGTTCCAACCACACTCCTATTATCATCAACATCACTGTTTTATCTCCCCTGATTATTCATTTGTTGTAGCTGCGTCATAAGTGCCTGCCCAACCATTGCAACTTGTTCCTGGCCAGTTGTCAAGCAATTGAAAAGCTAACAGTCCTCTGATTCATCATTGTGTCCCCCATTCCTTCCTCCATTTTGTTGGCATAACAATTAACACCTCTGGAGTATTAATTGGTACGGACAGCTATGCACACTACGCAATGAGTGCTCTTCAAATTAGGAGGGGAAGCTCCCACGGGGTGCAGACAAAACGCTTGGAAAAGTAAACTAAACTAATTCCTATCTTTTTGTCTCAGCTGAAAGAGGCACAAGGTTAAGAAAACCAAGAACGTTGCAGCTAAGGATTTTCTGGTTTGGCAGATCATTAACTACAACTAAACTAACTACTTTAAATATATATAGTTCCCTCAAGGAAATAGAGCATGAGGAAATGGAGCAGGAATATTCTATACGATAAACTTTAGGTACAGTTTCACAATGTGAAGGCAAGGTGGGTGCAACTATTTGCTCGGCTGGGAAGAAGTTTATTGGAAACGACAAATATACGATAAACCGGGTATAGACTCACAACGTGAAGGCAAGGTGGCACGACTATCTGCTTGTCTGAATAGGCTTATTACACACACACATCACACGATAAACCAAGTATAGATTCTCAACTTGAAGGCGAGGTGGCACATCTATTAGCTCAATCTGAACGAGTTTATTGAACACATAACATGAAGGATAGCCAACTAGGACAATAAATTGCATAGGCGAGACACGCATACAATCTAGTATCAAACTAGCCACTATATCTAACTAAAGCAAGAATTCACCATCATAATTGCATGAAACCCAAGTGGCATAACAATTCATCATAATAGTAAATACTCGTGAACAGATATAGAACGAGCAATATTACAGGAAAGGTAGGCACAACATATATTTCTCTCTCGTGCAAATGTTCTTGAATAGATACAATAATAGCAATACTACAGGCAAGGTGGGCACAACATTATGCTATCACGCAAAAGTTATGTACAAATGAGCAAAAACTCTTATTTATAGACATCGAAGGGTGTAGGGAACCCTAAAATCACCTTGAGTCAACTACAGTCTTGCAATGCATGCAAGATTTATTGCTAAAACCCTAATAAAGCAAACTATACAGTTAACTAGAAAGCTACCATCAGTTAACTGAAAACCCTAATCTATGTGGACAATGTGCAAGCATGCATGTCCTTATTGAAAGCAAGTTAACTGAAACACTACAATCAGTTAACGAAAACCCTAAAAGAAACTCCAACTGTTACAAGATATCTTTGAGGATAAAGATAGACATGTGTGGACCCCGCAAAGAGAATTGAAGATGAAGATCGAGTTCTAATTGCATGCTCTGGATTTTGTCCTTGCAGACGACTGCAGGTTCTAACTGACTAACCATTGGCCGCTATCTCGAGCAACTCAAACAATCTTGGAAATCTCTGCACACTTAAACTGGCATTTCATTGACTAGTAACTTTGGCGGCTTTGTAACTGAAGTGATGGCCACTATCTCTTCTACAGCTTGATGTTTCTGATGCTTTTCCTTAATGAAAGAGTGTTGCATGACTAAACTGTGAAGTTTGATTGCGCACACCCTCGTTATGAGAAATGCAAGCGAACTTGCTGCACATGCAAAATGCTAATGGTATCAACCCTCTAAACTGGCCTTGGAAGACAATCAGCTATACGAGGCATGCAACCATATGGATTTGAGTGACTATGCTTGTCAACCCTCTGAATGCACTTGATACAAATCAGTCTCAACTTTTCTGATGAAGTCATGAATTGAAACCGATTTGATCTTGAATTTAGTTTGTGTGAACTGCACTCTGAAAAACTCGCTTGTTGATTGTGAACACGGCTACATTCTGACAAGATTTCAGGAAAGCTAAAAATAGCCTGCTGAGGCTAAAAATAGCCTATCGAAGGGCAATTTTCATGGAAAAATCTGAGATATGGGTTTTATCCAGAAAAAGATTTTAAGATAACCCAAAACATCAGAAATGAGAAAATTTGACTTCTACTCAACCATGCAAGGAATTTTTAGTTGAGAAAATTAGAGCCTCAAGAATTGATGCTCTAGAGTAAATTTTCCTGAAAAATTCTGGCACATGGGTTTTCTCAAGGAAACTATGCTGAATAAACCCGAAAGATTTGTTTTTCCAAAATTCGCCAATTCTTCAAACATGCGAGAGAATTTAAGAAAGAAAAATGGAAAAAAATGAGAAGAAAAACATTTTTTGATGTTTTCTTCTACCAAAATCGCCACTCTGGTCTTGAAATTCGCTGATAATTCTGACTTGTACTTGCAAAGAAAGTGTTTTGATCAAAGTATTCCACACGCTAAGATTGCCAGAAAGTTCGTGCGTTCAACTCCAAGGTTCCGAAATACTTTGGAATACCCTCAGTTGGTTCGTTGTGAATTGCTGTTTTCACGAGGGGACTTACACAATCGTTCATAACACTTGTAGCTAACAATAGATGGATGATTTAGAAGGGATTTATGTAATGTGAATGATTTTGCAATTGGGTATGCTTTCCTAAAACTAACCGGAAATATGCGGAAATCAAAAGGATGCAGGGTTCAGAAAGCTTAAGTTCTATTCTAAATGCAGGATATGTGGGGCTTGATTTCAGTAGACTTCGACCGGATTTCACCTAGCCTCACGTTGGACAGCTTCAGCAAAATCAGTGCAATCTTCAAGGGAATAATAGAAGATATTCATATTATAATTCGGCATACATATACCATCAAAATGACGCATACAAGCATACGAATCACAATCGAAGTTAAACTCAAAATGGTTTCCAGTCGACCACGCAAGGCGAACTTGCCGTCAACAAGTTGCTAGTGGTATGGAATGAAATGAAGCTACTTCAATGAAACACCACAAATCCACAATTAAGTACTTGTATGAAAATTACTCCTACTTGAAGTTGAAAGACGAAGAAACCTCACTAACTGTTCATAACAAAAGGGAAGTTCACCATCAATGAAATTCTCTTATTATGAAAGCCTTCATGACAATTTCTTACAAAATTCTCAAAGGGAGAATTTCCCTTCTCCTTCAAACAATGCAAATGAAACTATTCTAACTATCTCTAGTAAAATGTCTACTCTCTAGTGTCTCCTTGGTGCTAATCTTAATTCTAATGATGTACAAATGAGGGGGACTCCTCCTTTTATAGACAGCCCAGTCCAATGGACGGCTCAAATTACAATCAAATCAAAGGCTCAGATCGAGCCACCTCAGCCCTAACCCTAAAAAATGCCAGAATAGGGAGTGGTACATTAAATGAATCAAAGATTCCCACTCACTCCCAAAATAGTAAAGGCAATTAATGCCCACAATCAGTTTTCTAGAAGATCATCATCCAGAAATGCATTCTCGTTCTCTTTCTCCCTAGCTGCAAAATCAATGAATCTGGCAAGCACAGCCTCAACCTCCTGAACAGAAATAGGTGGAATGCAATTGAGCTGAAACTCTAACACCGTGATTGACTGCTCATGCCGTGCACAAGATTTTCTCCAAGCAACTAAGGAATCCTGTGTACTCTGAATCAAGCTGGAGAAAGTGGAAGTATTCTCAAAGTCATCCTGCACGAAAGTCTTTACCTCTGAGAAGAAAGGAACCAGCCTACCCCTCAAATTTTCAGTAGTCACCTCATTGGGATTCAACCGTCTAGCAAAGATCGCCTCCAAAGTATTTTGAACTCCATCAATGATGTTCGCCATTGCCTTTTGAACTCTAGCTGAATCCGCCTATGCTGCGTCAAAGAAACCTCGTCCTGTGACTACTGAAGAATACCATCTAGCAAAATTATACCTATCACCCTCCTGAATGACTCCTCCATCAATCAGCATCCGTGAAGGAGTATGCCTCAATGCCTCTAGACGCTGAATGACTTTGCTCTGATAGATGGAAGCATCACCCCAAGCCTGATCAACTGCTTCCAGCCGTGCCAAAATGCTGGAAGCCTGCTGGAAAGCATTAGCAAGGTCTTCCATAAACTTTTCTGTCTCGGCACAAACTCCTGTGACCCATTTATCCGCCTCCTGTGCCATCTTCCTCAACTCCAACAAGCCGCTAACTGACTCTCTGGATAATTCGGCTGGAAGCTCTATTGTCGGAATCTCCTCCCCACAAGGACGAGACAACTGCTGCATGTATCCTACCAAGGCCTTATGCTCCCTCTTCAACTTTTAATACTTCCCTTCCTTCCTGAACAACCTGTCCTTGAGCGCCTGATAGGAGTTATCACACTCCTCGACAATCTGTGCATCTGTGGGGCGTCCTAACTCCATAGTTGTGATCACATAATTTTTTGGCATTGCTTCATCTCGATCACAATCAACTCGTGGCACTGCTACATGGAAGGTGCGAGAGCCATCATCATCAGTAGATATCTTTGAAAATTTTCGAGCTCTCTTCTTTTGTAGAGGTGCGTTGACCCTGTTCAACAACTCTTCCATCTCAACTGCTGGATCAATCTCCTCACTGGGGCTCCTTCTCATCCTATCCTTGAGCCAATCAGGTACTACATATTGTATATCAAATGGCTGCTCCTCTTGTGCCTCTACTTCACAAACCTGTTTTACTTCAATTTCATTCTGGCGAGGCTCATCGGCCTCTAGTGGTTAAGTGTCTCCTGAAACTGCATCATCTTCCAAAGCCATCTCTAACTCATGCTGAAAATGGACATCCGTGGCCGTCACCTCATCATCCTGCTGATCGTCTATGATAGGTGCATTAACGCTCTGACCAACCGTTTCTCTTCAAGGTGGCTGATTCTCTTCCCGTACCTCCTGCACCTGATTCAATACATTCCTTTGATCAGAAAACAAAGAAACCTACTATATGCTTGGAGATCGTGTCTCCAATGGCGTGGGTGACTCAACTCTCTGAAGTTCCGGTTGAACTGGCTCCTGCCGAATCTGCTCCTTCCTTCGATATTTTGGACCCCGAGTAATTTGTTTCTTCCTGCTGGTGGTGGGTGTCCTGTGATCTCCCATCAAGTTGTAGGTCAAAGAAACTGACCTACTCTTCAATCTGCTCACATGTCTATCAACCCATGCTCTGGTAAATGTCAAGACAGGAATGCAAAGTGTGTCCAAATCAGCAATCTCTGGTTTTGACCAATCGGGAAGTGGAAGCGAAGTATCTCTCACTGCCTCATAATTTGGGTGGAGAACATTCATGTCCTCGCTCACCTGGTCCGGCACTAGAATGACTTCACACTCCCTGATCATACTCAACGACAACCTAGAGAACACCCTCTTCCTGATCTCTGCTTCATCTGATGCACTTGCCCAATAATCCTCAATATTTGCCTTATGCTTAAACTCCTCTGACTGTATCCACTTGATGTTATTGTGTGGATCGTAATGTTGCCTGCTGGTGCGATAGGAAAAGTGATAAAATTGAAGCTCACTTTCAGCTTCTCTAGCCGCCTGCAGTGTAGGACACACCTCATTTGAATTGCCCATGACAAGTGGGAAGTCAACTCCACCTTTCTTCTTTCTCTTTTGAATCTTATCGTAGGCAACTAGTTGCCTAGATATCTCTAACATTAAAATTCTGTTGGTTGGGTACTTAGGCAGCCTATATGGGTATGAAGAAAAACCTTGCAGCCTAATGTAAGAAAACTTCGGAAATTGTATAAACCAGCACCATACCTTTCAATCAACTCCTGAGCTTCCCTCGAGATCCTGTGATGAGTACGTTGCTGAAGTGATCTTGTGATGTGCATGGTGAAAGCGTCATTGACACGCTTGTAATGGGTAGTGCTTGTCAAGTGCAGCTGCGGACAAGCCTCATGAATTTTGAACTGATGGGAACCACAACCCACTGGTTCCTTGTATGAAATCCCTCTATATCTCGTCATCCGAGCCAGCATATAAATAAGATAGGAGCCCATGTAAAATGTCTTCGTCCTCAAACTCTGGAGCTGCTCATGTAAATTATCACTCATCATTGCGGCCCAATTGACATGCTCCTTTCCATCCAGCACGAGGTTGATGTAATAAAACATCCATGGCTCAAAAAAAAAAGATTGAGGGCAGCCTCCGACTCTACTTAGCATCCAGATTAAGTCACAGTACTCCTGCTTCAAATCATCTGATATGATCTGCCTCGGCAACTTCGTACGAGAGGGCCTAGGCTTGTTCATCTAGCAAGTATTAATTGCCTCCGTACATCTCTCGAATGAAGAAGCATACATTCGCTCAGCACGCTTTCTTGTTTTGTATATCATCTTCTTGTGCACTGGAATTCTGAAAGCTTCGCCGATAGCATTAGGAGTAAGGTTGGCGAGCACGTGACCATCCGGTGAGACAACTGATCTGCGGTCTGGATCATAGCAATTGGCGCACTCCATCATCAACTCCAGGCACTGAATAGCCGGTGGGAAACTAGCAGCTGCATATAATCCACTTCGAACCATATTGTGTGAGTTGATCGAAGGTTGGTGATTGCCCATTCCCAGCATTCGATTATGTTGGCATAACTAACACCTTTGGAGTAAGAGTTGGTACGGACAGCTATGTACACTACGCAATGAGTGCTCTTCAAATTAGGAGGGGAAGCTCCCTCGTTGTGCTGGAATGCGTGGAAAAGAAAAGTAATCTAAGTCCTATCTTTTTGTTCTCAGCTGGAAGAGGCACAAGGTTAAGAAAACCAAGAACGTTGCAGCTAAGGATTTTCTGGTTTCGCAGATCATTAACTACAACTAAGCTATCTACTTTAAATCTATCCAATTTCCTCAAGAAAACAGAGCATGAGGAAATGGAGCAGGGTTTGACTAGCAGACGATAAACGAGTTTAGATTCTCTACTTGAAGGCAAGGTGGCGCATCTATCACTCAATCTAGACAAGTTTATTGGGCACAAAACAGATTTGAGAATTTACCATGACAATCTTATGAAACCCTATGTGGCATAACACTTGATCATAATAGTAAAGACTCATAAAACAGATTTATCATCACAATCTCACGAAACCCTATGTGGCATAACACTTGATCGTAATGATAAAAGATTCACAAAACAGATTTATCTAAACTATGGGAAGAATTTACCACGCCAATCTTATGAAACCCTATGTGGCATAACACTTGATCAAGATAGTAAAGACTTCACAAAACAGATTTATCATCCCAATCGCATGAAACCCTATGTGGCATAACAATTGATCATAATGATAAAGATTCACAAAACAGAAAGAATTCACCATTACAATTGCATGAAACCCTATGTGGCATAACAATTAATCGTAATAGCGAAGACACATGAACAAATACCAAAAGAGCAATATTGAGGGCAAGGTAGGCGCAGCATATATTTCTCTCTCAAGCAAAAGTTAATTACAAATGAGCAAAAGCTCTTATTTATATACATCAAGGTGTAGGAAACCCTAAAATCACCTTGTGTTAACTACAGTCTCGCAAATGCATGCAAGATTAATTATTAAACCCTAATGAAGTAAACTATACAGTTAACTGGAAAGCTACCATCAGTTAACCGGTACAAATAACCTAAATGGACCATGTGCAAGCATGCACGTCCTTATTTAAAGCAAAGTTAACTGGCCACTACCTTTAGTTAACTGGAAACCCTAACCCTAACTCCTGTGTTGATAATTCCAAGGACGAGATAAGCATGTGTTAAGTCAGCAAGTAAACTCAAGACTGAAAGTCGAGTTAACTACTGTTCAGGACTCAATCCTCGAAATTAACTGCAGGTTCCAACTGGCAGATCACTCTATGTCATCTCGGTCTAACACTTAGACCAAGAACTCATCAATCACTCTGTCTTTTGGCACTTTGACGCTGTCCAAAATAATCTGTTTCTTCAATTCTCTGTCACTCTCCTTGATTGTATGCATACATTCTTTAACATTTTCAGTCGCCTTCTTGAAACTGGCGGAAATTATTGAAAATGTGATCAGAACCTCCACCAAGATATCATAAACATACTTCTGAAACTCAGTTTGTACAACCTCGAGATCAGCGTAGGTACCATTTTCACGAAGATAATGGCACAAGATCTGAGTGACTTTGGCGGCTCTGTAAATGAAGTGATCTCTATTCCTTTTGCAGCGTAACGCTTCATTGTCAGCTGCTCTGATGAAAACCTAAATTAATACCGATTTGGTCTTGAATTCAGTCTAGTTGAACTGCCTTTTGAAAGACTTGCCCGTTGACTGTGAACACGGCTATATTCTGACAACTTTCTTCGGAAAGCTAAAATGGCTCTCAGTGAGGCTAAAAATAGCCTATCGGAGGATAATTTTCACCAAAAATTCTGAGACATGGGTTTTGTCCGGAAAATGATTCTAAGACAACCCACAACGTCAGAATTGTGAAAACATGTCGTTTAGCTTGACATGCAAAGATTCTTTAGTCGAGAACTACAGGGGTTTTAGAGCTTCTCGGGGAAATTTTCCTTGAGAAAATCTGGAACATGGGTTTTATGCACAACGAAATTCTGAACAAACCCAGATGATGAGATTTTTAAAAAGATGTGATTTTGGCTCACATGCAAAGAAATTCGGAAAAAAGCACAGAGCTTCAGTAATGAGGCTACGGGGCATTTTCTCGAAAAAATCTAAGACGTGGGTTTCTCGTAAATGCTGAAATATGTGAACCCAGATGATCAGATTCTGAATATGTGTTGAATTTCTTTGACATGCGAAGAAAGTACCTAAGGTGAGAAATAGAAGAAATAAGACAGAAGATAGAAAGTTTTGCTTGTCTGCTTCTGAAAAATCTGCCAACCTCTTCTCTGGAACTTGATAAAACCTGCATGCAAAGTGAAAATAAAGTCTAGAATCGCCTTCCTCTGAACAATCTGAACTCGTTGCTTCGAAGAACGCTGAAAACGGACACCTGTAGCACCTTTAGCTTGCTGGTCGGTCAAGAAGAATATGAACTTCAGAGCAAAAGATGATGAAATAATGGACGCCATGGCTGAAATATATAGATTTTCATTTATGAAATTCGCACAAGGCACTAAAGCTTGAAAAATGGCGCTTGGCTTCTAATTGGACCCCATTTTAGTTAACTGGAACTCAAACAAGCTAAATAAATAGCCATGCATTAGGGTTTC
This sequence comes from Sequoia sempervirens, assembly GCA_007258455.2. Lineage (NCBI taxonomy): Eukaryota > Viridiplantae > Streptophyta > Pinopsida > Cupressales > Cupressaceae > Sequoia > Sequoia sempervirens. The sequence goes on from VDFB02067380.1 coordinate 59,783, forward strand.
CCTTTTTAGTCTTCAGTTAACAAAACCATGCAACTTTAGCTTCAGTTAGCAATCTTTATCAAGTTCGCCATTCTTCACATTTGCTTTAGATTCACAAATTTGACCTAAGGCGACCCTTTTGATAACTTCAGTTAACAATCTTGATTGAGATGAGAAATTCGCCATTTTCATGCAATAATCATTCTAAAAATAGTGACCCTTTTGGAACTTCAGTTGGCCTTCAAGAGGTGCGCCAACTTCATACTTATGCTTCAATTTAATTCTAAAAATAACAACCCTTTTGGAACTAAAGTTGCTATTCCTTGAAAAGTGCGTAGCTTCACTAATTAATGCTTCATCAAAAATATCCAAATATGGCGACCCTTTTGGAACTTCAATTAACAACTTCATGCGCCATACTTCACTAAAATTATGCTTCATCATTCATATCGTCCTTCTAGAACTCCAGTTGACACTCAATGAAGCGCCACCTTCACAATTGCTTCACATTTGCAACCAAATTCGCCATGCATGTGAGCTCCAGTTGACATTTACTGATAATCTTCAGTTAAGTGAACATGCAATCCAGTTAACTCAACATGCAAAGCAGTTAACTGAACATGCAAACTAGTTAACTCGACATGCGAACTGAAAGATCACTCAACCTGCCAACATATGAACTGAAGATGACAACCCAGAAAACGTTTAGTCTAACTGCAGTCAGAACTCCAGTTAAGGCGTCCATTCAACTCTCTTTCGAAAATCCAACTTTGAACTCTCAAGGCGAATTCCAGACTTAGCCAAATTTCATGAAAATTTAAGTTAAAACCTCTGCCGGGACCTCTGTTCATCCTCTGATACTAGTTGACTGACTTCTCCGATTGGTTGGCTGACAGGTGCATCGCAGAGCTGAGCAAAAACTGATCAAAAGGTATCTTGAGACTGGAAACCATAAAACTGACATCTGAAGGCTCAAAAATCCAAGCGCCTTTTTCAAAAGCTGCGCTTTTGCCCAGACTTAGTCACATTTTGACATCTCGATCTCGTACGAAGGGAAAAATAAATCCTTTATAACTTCTGTTTTACCAACTTTCAGGACTGGATCTTAGGTTCATTGCGTAGCTGACTTCATTCTGCATGACAGCTGCAAAGGCACATTTCTCCATAAAACATCATTTGAGGGGTGAAAAACAAGGGCGCCTTTTTGAAAAGCTGCTCTTTTCATTCCAGACTTGGCCATTTCTGGAAATGACAAAAATAATATAAAAACCTCGACTGCAAGCTGCTAAGGCATCTCACGATCTGACGGAGACAGGCAACGGAAAGATGAACATAACACAGACACATTGAACATCTGAGATCATCAGAAAGAAAGCATTAAGAGTTTGAAAAGCCTAGGCGCCTTTCTCAAAATGTGCTCTTTTGCTTTTTCCTCTGATATTCTGACTAAGATTTGACCCTACGTTCGACCTCAGGTTCAGGCACCTCAGCAACTTAGATTCACCCACTGACGGATGTGTCGCGAAGCTCGAACAAACGTGAGATAAACATCCTGGGTGGTATTTAGCCAAAAACCTACATTTTGCACCTCAAACAGATAGCTTTTCTCCAAGCAGCTAGCTAATTTCGCTGCTTCTTCATTTTGGTACCACAGATTCCTCAGAATCTCAAAACAGGTCCGTTTGACAGGCTTGATAGCTCACTGTGAAGCTGGCGTGATGCTGGACAAATGTCTGCTGGAGGTGACAAACCCTAAAAACAGGATCTAAAACCCTAAAAGATAGGGCGCCTCTTTGAAAATGTGCTCCCTTCTCCAGAGATAGAAAATTTTGATGATTTTCGTTCAAATTTTCACTTTTCTTAAATTCCTTCAGTAACCGACTGACATGACACCGACACCAACTCCATATTTGAAAACCCTAAAAACGACCATTAGACATCACTTTAACAAGACTAAGACTTAATTAAGCAAAATGCCTTAGTGAAGCAAAAATTTTGGTTTTGGGTACAACATTAGGCTCCGTCTGGTGACCATGTCGGATACTTACGGCATAGGAGATCCCTAGAATCTCAGTGTTTCGTAGACCAGTGACTTTATAAGTTGGGTATATGGAGTCAGGACTTTTCCTAATCACCTAAAACATCAAAGTTCCTAAAAACTTAACCTAAAAATCACCTAAAACAAGACTACTTAAATCACCTAATACACGACAAAACATCACAGAACGGGGAAAAATAAAACAACATTGTTGGCGTAAAATCTAACACCTCTGGAGTGCAGGTTTGTACGGACAGCTATGTACACTACGCAATGAGTTCTCTTCAAATTAGGAGGGGAAGCTCCCTCGTTGTGCTGGAATGCATGAAAAGAAAAGTAATCTAAGTCCTATCTTTTTGTTCTCAGCTGGAAGAGGCACAAGGTTAAGAAAACCAAGAATGTTGCAGCTAAGGATTTTCTGGTTTCGCAGATCATTAACTACAACTAAGCTATCTACTTTAAATCTATCCAATTTCCTCAAGAAAACAGAGCATAAGGAAATGGAGCAGGGATGACTATTGGACGATAAACGAGCTTAGATTCTCTACTTGAAGGCAAGGTGGCACAACTATCATCTCAATCTAAACAAGCTTATTGGGCACAAAACAGATTTAAGAATTCACTAAGACGATCTTATGGAACCCGTGGTGGCATAACACTCGGACAAAACAACAAAGACTTCACAAAACGATTTTATCATCACAGCCCTTCACGAAACCCTCAGGTGGCATAACACCATCGTTCATGCTAAAAGATTCACAAGACATAAAAGAATCCACTATCACAATTGCATGAAACCCCATGTGGCATAACAATTAACTGTAATAGCAAAGACGCATGAACAAATACCAAAAGAGCAATATTGAGGGCAAGGTAGGCGCAGCATATATTTCTCTCTCAAGCAAAAGTTAATTACAAATGAGCAAAAGTTCTTATTTATATACATCAAGGTGTAGGGAACCCTAAAATCACCTTGTGTCATCTATAGTTCCTGCAATGCATGCAAGCAATGCGCCAAACCCTAATTAAGTAAACTATACAGTCAACTGGGAAACTACCCTCAGTTTAACTGAAACATCTAATCTAAAAATGGACTATTGTGCGAGCATGCACGTCCTTATTGAAAGCAAGTTAACTGGAAGACTACCATCAGTTAACGAAAAACCCTAAATGAAACTCCAAGTAAACAAGATGAATCTCAGAATAGATATGCATGAGGTGAGACAGCCAGTTAACTTGAAAGGGTAACGGCAAGTTAACTCCTGTGTATAATGTCTATCCTGAGAGGTGAGAAACTGAAGTCTACTGGTCGTGATCTCGAGCAACCAATCCCTCAACGAGGCTGTCAACTGCATCAGCATCTGAATGTCAGCAACTTGAGCAATCTTTGCACACTCAACCAGCATTTCACTGACTGGCAACTTTGGCGGCTCCGTAACTGAAGTGTTAGCCAACATCTCTTCTGCAGCGTGATACAAATCGGTCTCAGCTTTTCTGATGAATTCATGAATTAAAACCGATTTGGTCTTGAATTCAATCTGTGTGTATTGTACTCTGAAAAACTCGCTTGTTGACTGTGAACACGGCTATATTCTGACAACTTTTCTGGAAAACTAAAAATAGCCTGCTGAGGCTAAAAATAGCCTTTTGAAGTGTTATTTTTGGCGAAAATCTGAGATATGGGTTTTGTCCAGAAGAAGATTCTAAGACAACCCAGAATGTCAGATTTGCGAAAATTTGACTTCTACTCGACCATGCAAGGAATTTTCAGTTGAGAAAATTAGAAACTCGAGAGCTGATGCTCTGGAGTAAATTTTTCTGAAAAATTCTGGCACATGGGTTTTCTCGAGGAAGCTATTCTGAATCAACCCAGATGATTTGTTTTGCCAAAAGTCGCCAATTCTTCAAACATGCGAAAGAATTCAAGACGAGAAATAGAAGAATTTAAGACAGAAGAAAGAAGTTTTTAGTGCTCTGCTTCTGCTAAAATTGCCATCTTGTCTGAAGTCTGTTGATAATTCTGACTTGTACCTGCAGAGAAAATGTTTTGATGTCTTCGCCAATGATTGTTGATGAAGAATTTGCCTTTGGTTTGCTAAAATTCGCCTTTGCTTGGAAAAACGAATTTGCCTTGAAGATACGCCTTTGCCTTGAAGAAATATGAATTTTGCTTGAAAAATACGCCTTGCTTTGAAGAAAAATGAATTTTGCTTCAAAAATATGAATTTCTCTTAAGAAAAACGAATTTCTCTTTAGCTTTGTGAATAATAAATGAAGATGGAGCCATGCTTAAACAAGATGAAATTCGCATCAATCTAGCAACTGCAAGATTTAAAACCTCAGCTGAAAATAGAAGCCTTTCAATTGGACCATTTCAGTTGAACTGCCACTGACTGCAAGTTCAAAAATAAATAATAATAAAATATTTATTATGCAATAGCAAAGGCGCCAAAAATAGAAATCGCCACTCAATGCTAAAATATGCAAAATATTTGAGACTCCAGTTGACAATTGAATGAAGCTTTAGGCTTCACCGTTGGACTTCACCGATTCCGAAAAGTCATCATTCGAGCTTATAGGCGTTCATTTGCTCAAGATATTGCACTTTTTACTAACTCCCTATTTTATAGCTGACAGCACTGTTACGACTGGCCAACTTCGACACTGATTTCCGGATGACCGGGTGATGCTGAGACTGTTCTGAGATATTCATCGGAAAGCCTACTGAACAAGGAAGAAATGTCTGCTGGGAGACATAACTGCGAAATCCATCGTTTAACCCCTTGAAAAATTAGGCGCACCTGATTAAATTGCTTTACAGGTTCCAGACTTAGCCATTTTCTTAAACTGCCATCTGATGCTTCAACGGCTGCCGACGGTGAACGGCGAACCCTGCTGACATGAGACGAAGCTCACTGCGTGACTGGAGATATTCTGCATCCAATGATTGCATGCACGACAGCTGAAAGTTGTGTTAGGGGCCTCAAAAGTAAAAGCGCCCCTGGCTCATGGTTGCACTTTTGTCATTTTTACGGAAGTCGAACGTTCATCCAAGTACCCTACTTTGACCGCTGATATCTGGAGCTGGGATGACCCGATTCAGGCACTATCTGTTTTAACGGACAGCCAGAAGGGCCTACAAGAGAAGTCTCTGGAGGTGACGAGGCAAGAAAACTGCTTTTAAGACCTCAAAAACTCCAGTGCGTATTTTAAATAAAATTACCGCTCCCAGACTTGGCCATTTTTCGGACGTCCTCACTTTGCAATATTACACTAAAGACCTCGCACGCACGAGCGACTGCCAAATGCTGAAGGCTGACGGCTATGCTCGTTGGAAAGATAAATTGATTATGCTCAATAGTCGTGAAGACTTCGAACGTGAACGGGCTCGTCTGACCAGCCTAAAGGCTGGGCGCCTTAAGACTATGAAAATACACTGAAAACCATTTGTCTCGCCTCGTAAACACGTTTGGTAGAATTTCTGCCACGCACCACCGAACGCCGGATCAACAAGCTAAACTGAGCGCCGCTGAGCTGGACTACAGAATATCGATGTTAGAAGACTGCTCACGACTCGACTGAGGGTCCTTTTAAACCAAATACTGGCCTGCATTTGTGACCAAGATAAACTGAGAAGTTTCTAAATGTGAAACTCCATTTTAAGCCGATCTTTGATGACCGCCACCGAACTCGAGAGTCGTGTGGATGATTGTGCTTGACATTCGCTGGATAAGCGTATTCAGTTGTGAACCTGGATTGATTGCATCCCGCATCGAACCGCCAAAATTTACCCTCGCTTCAAGATACCAGTTAGAGGCGCTATTCGAAAAGAGCAAATTTCGCATCCTGTAAATTTAGGATTTTAACTTCGCCGCTATTTGCCGAGTCGGTTCGGGGAACGCCAGATAGCTCATCGATAGCTTACTGATTCTGAAGAGATTGACTGCATGCTTGAGCACTTTCAGCAAGATCTTAACCTCCAACAAGTTGGGCGCCCCTGAGCTATACTTGCACTTTGTGAATTTTCCTTTGAAAAATCTTCGTATTTTGACCACTGAAAACTCCGTTTCGATCATTGAAACGACCGTGTACAATGTGAAATGCCGTCGTGAGATGCTCCTCCATTGTGAAAAGCTCCATTCTGAGTCTCTGCTTCAGGTTCTGATCAATATAACTGACTTTGACCGACAAAATATTGACAAAAACTCCATGCTTGACATTGCCCAAAACTGTGTTTTACATCAAATTAGCAAGGCTTAGACTTTTAAATGCAAAATGCCTTGATGAAGCAAAAAATTTGGTTTGGGTACAACAAACATAACGAATAAAGCATAAAAATACTTACAAAATAATAACTCCACCCCCGAAGAGATGAAGTGCTTTGGATACTGTCTGCTCCATGGCAGCAGGAAGAGCCTCCCACCAATGTCGTTTCTGCCTGAAAGGCTTGACTTCTCTTCTGATGGGAATTGGAGGAGGCAATCCTTCTGGAATGACGATTCTCAGGTATTCATTTATCCATGCAAAGGTATTCTGACAAAAGTTAGAATATGATGCAAATGGGAAATCTAATACCCCGAAGGTATTAGTTCTGTTGTCGTCCATCTTGGGGATGTTGATTTCTTCAAACCAGTCGATCGAGTTCCAAACTCGATTTCTATAATGCCGTAGGTGATCTTTTCTGACCTGATAATATCCTTTGACCAGCTCATCGATCAAGTCTGCATCACCTTTAACACATAGGAGTTTGATTCCCATGTCTTCGACATCTTTGAGGCCTTGCAAAAGCACCTCTTTTTCAGCTTCAGTTAATTCCAATTGCTGGAAATGTGCAACAGGGTTCAACTGTTCTTTAGGGGATATGATCAATTCCCCTGCTTCTAAAAATGTATTTGAACAATCTCCATCAAACTGTATTGTCCATGACTTTGTCTCCTCTGTCGGTCTCTTTTCAGAACAAGCAATGTTCTGATCTTCAACTTTTATCTCTGACAGAATTACACAATTACCGGGACCCGTTTCAGGCTTTGCTCCTGTTGGAATAGATGAATTGAGCATAGCCTGCTTCTTTGCAACCTTGAGAATCTGATCTAATTCTTCTGGATGATCCTGAAGATATTCCAATTGGGAGATTTGTACCTTGGTCTTCATCATGGAAGCTACGATGTCAAAATTTGCTGAAGACGTCTCTTGAGCAACTGGCATAGTAATCTCATGTGAAGGTTTGGAATTGGAAATGAGAGGCACTTCTTTCCCCTCTTTGTTTGATTTCCGCCTTTCTTCTTCTTCTTTCTGTGCTTTGAAGTGTTGATCATGTGTAAACACATGAGCAGTGTACTGACGGTATTCTTCTTCTTCTTGATTTACGGGTTCTTCATCAAAGTATCCCGCTGCGGAGTCGCCATCGAAGTTGTCCGTCTGTGGTAAAACAACCTTCGAACTTGGTGTTGGTACAAAACTAGAACTGGGAGCAGCTTCAGTGTATCCCATGATTTGGATCATTCTCAGGTTCTCTGGACATGTGGATCCGGTATGTTCATCATTGTCGTGAAAAGGACAAAATACTGCACTGTGTGCAGCTTCAATCATTGATCTTGGTGGAGATGTTGGCAACCGTGGCTGAAGATTGTCTCTCTTTGGTTGGTACGGTTGCTGAAATGGAGATCTGATAGAATCTATTTTCATCAAGCCGGAAGTGATCATATTATCCTCCAACTCGATGGCGTGTTCTTGTGCACTCTTCAACTCTGTTGCTTTGGCCGTTTTGAGAAAGAAGGCTATCTTTGATGGAAGAGCATTTATGAAACAACTTATCAGAATCTCCGGTGATGGATCGAATGTAGAAGAAATTCTTGCAACAAGACGATTAAATCTTGCCACAAAATCCCTCATGTGTTCTTTGTGCTCCATCTTTGAATTTGTGAGCTGGGCGAACAACATATGATTGTCTTCAACGGGCTTGAATCTTGCCAAAAACTTCTTGCTCATAGTTGCCCAACTTGTGATACTGCCAGGCGCCAAGTGATTGAACCAATAGGCAGCATTTCCAGCAAGAGTCTCAACAAAGAGACGCACCGCGATGTCTTCATGCTCCACGTGCAAGACGGTGCAAGCCGTTGTGAATGCAGAAAAATGGTCCTCCGGGTGTTGAGTTCCGTCGCCATGAAACCGAGGAAAACGCTTCCTTGACCCTTTAGGTAACTCATGATTTACCTCAAAAGCCAAAGGTCCAATGTTATTACCCCAAGGTAGTGGGGGTGGACGTCGCCTGTCAGCATTATTGTTGTTATCATCCATTGCTTCTGTGTGGATCATACAATCGGATGCCAGAGTATCACTCCCGTGAAATAAAAGCATAAAGCTTTTCTTGAAGTTT
>VDFB02067380.1:68275-84318 GCA_007258455.2 Sequoia sempervirens
AAAAACTCCATGCTTGATATTGCCCAAAGCGTATTTTACAACATTTTGGCAAAGGTCTAGACTTTTTTGTACCAAAATGCCTTGATGAAGCAAAAATTTGGTTTGGGTACAACATTGAAGCTCATCGGTGACCATGTCGGATACCTACGGCATAGGAGAACCTAAGAATCTCATTGTTACGTAGACCAGTGATTTACAATTGGGCATTGGAGTCAAGACTTTTTCCCTAATCACCTAAAAATATTGGAGTTTCCTAAAAAACCTAACCTAGAAAATCACCTAAAACAAGACTACCTAAATCACCTAAAACACGACAAAACATCACAGAACGGGGAAACACAAAACGACATAACGATAAAGCATAAAAAGTACTTAAAGAAAATTCACCCCACCCCCGAAGAGATGAAGTGCTTTGGATATTGTCCGCTGCATGGCAGCGAGGAGAGCCTCCCATTGACGTAGTTTCTGCCTGAAAGGCTTGACTTCTCTTCTGATGGGAATTGCAGGAGGCAATCCCTTTGGAATGAAGATTCTCAGGTATTCATATATCCATGCAAAGTTACTCTGACAAAAGTCAGAATATGATGCAAATGGGAAAGTTGATACCCTAAAGCCATTAGTTTTGTTGTCGTCCATCCTTGGGATGTTGAATTCTTCAAACCAGTCGATCGAGTTCCAAACTCGATTTCTGTAATGTCGTAGGTGATCTTTTCTGATCTGATAATATCCTTTGACCGGCTCATCGATCAGCTCTACATCACCTTTAACACATAGGAGTTTGATTCCCATGTCTTTGGCATCTTTGAGGCCTTGCAAAGAAACACCTCTTTTCGGTTTCGAAATGAATTCCAATTACTTGGAAGCCAGAATTTGCCGGGTTCAAAAGCTGATCCTTTAGAACGGTGTTCCCCTGCTTCTAAAAATGTTGTTGAACAATCTCCATTGAACTCTATTGTCCATGACCTTGTATCCTCTGTCTGTCTCTTTTCAGAACAAGCAATGTTCTGGTCTTCAACTTTTATCTCTGACAGAGTTACACAATTACCAGGACCCGTTTCAGGCTTTGCTCCTGTTGGAATAGATGACTTGAGCACAGCCTGCTCTTTTACGACCTTAAGAATCTGATCTACTTCTTCTGGATGATCCTGAAGATATTCCAGTTGCGAGATTTGTACCTTGGTCTTCATCATGGAAGCTACGATGTCAAAATTTGCTGAAGACGTCTCTTGAGCAACTGGCATAGTAATCGCATGTGAAGGTTTGGGTTTAGAAGTGAATGGCACTTCTTCACCCTCTTCGTTTGATTTCCGCCTTTCTTCTTCTTCTTTCTGTGTCTCGAAGTGTTGAGCACGTGTGAACACAGGAAGAGCGTACTGACGGTATTCTTCTTCTTTTTCTTGATTTACGGGTTCTTCATCAAAGTATCCCGCTGCGGAGTCGCCATCGAAGTTGTCCATTTGTGGTAAAACAACCTTCGAACTTGGTATTGGTACAAAACTAGAACTGGGAGCAGCGTTAGTGTATCCCATGATTTGGATCATTCTCAGGTTCTCTGGACATGTGGATCCGGTATGTTCATTGGTGTCGTGGAAAGGACAAAATACTGCACTGTGTTCAGCCTCAATCATTGATCTTGGTGGAGATGTTGGCAACCGTGGCTGAAGATTGTCTCTCTTTGGCTGGTACGGTTGCTGAACTGGAGATCTAATAGAATCTATTTTCATCAAGCCGGAAGTGATCATATTATCCTCCAACTCAATGGCGTGTTCTTGTGCACTCTTCAACTCTGTTGCTTTGGCCATCTTGACGAAGAAGGCTATCTCTGATGGAAGAGCATTTATGAAACAGCTTATCAGAATCTCCGGTGATGGATCGAATGTAGAAGAAATTCTTGCAACAAGACGATTAAATCTTGCCACAAAATCCCTCATGTGTTCTTTGTGTTCCATCTTTGAATTTGTGAGCTGGGCAAACAACATATGATTGTCTTCAACGGGCTTGAATCTCGCTAAAAACTTCTCGCTCATAGTTGCCCAACTTGTGATACTGCCTGGCGCCAGGTGATTGAACCAGTCGGCAGCATTTCCCACTAGAGTCTCGACAAAGAGACGCACTGCGATGTCTTCATGCTCCACGTGCAAGACAGCGCAAGCTGTTGTGAACGCAGAAAAATGGTCCTCTGGGTGTTGTGTTCCATCGCCGTGAAACCGAGGAAAACGCTTCCTTGACCCTTTAGGTAACTCATGATTTACCTCAAAAGCCAAAGGTCCAATGTTATTACCCCAAGGTAATGGGGGTGGACGTCGCCTGTCAGCATTGTTGTTGTTATCATCCATTGCTTCTGTGTGGATCATGCAATCGGATGCCAGAGTGTGATCATTCCCGTGAAATAAAAGCGTAAAGCTTTTCTTGAAGTTTTCTTGCCTCGTGCCCCACGGTGGGCGCCAGAAAACTGTTGGCGTCAAATCTAACACCTCTGGAGTGCAGGTTTGTACGGACAGCTATGTACACTACGCAATGAGTGCTCTTCAAATTAGGAGGGGAAGCCCCCTCGTTGTGCTGGAATGCATGAAAAGAGAAGTAATCTAAGTCCTATCTTTTTGTTCTCAGCTGGAAGAGGCACAAGGTTAAGAAAACCAAGAACGTTGCAGCTAAGGATTTTCTGGTTTCGCAGATCAGTAACTACAACTAAGCTATCTACTTTAAATCTATCCAGTTTCCTCAAGAAAACAGAGCATGAGGAAATGGAGCACGGATTGACTATCGGACGATAAACGAGTTTAGACTCTCTACTTGAAGGCAAGGTGGCGCAACTATCATCTCAATCTAAACAAGTTTATTGGGTACAAAACAGATTTAAGAATTCACCAAGATGATCTTATGAAACCCTGTGTGGCATAACACTTGATCAAAATAGTAAAAACTTCACAAAACAGCCTTTATCATTACAATCTCACGAAACCCTATGTGGCATAACCTTTGATTATAATGATAAAGATTCACAAAACAGATTTAACACCGTAACTTCTCGAAACCCTATGTGGCATAACGATTGATCACAATGGTAAATTTACATAAAGCAGATTTATCATCTCAATCTCTTGAAACCCTATGTGGCATAACAATTGACCTCAATGGTAAATATGCACGAAACAAATTTATCTAAACTAAGGGAAGGATTTACCATGACAATCTTATGAAACCCTGTGTGGCATAACACTTGATCAAAACAGTAAAGGCTTCTCAATACGAATTTATCATCACAATCTCATGAAACCCTATGTGGCATAACACTCGCTTATAATGATAAAAGATTCACAAGACAGATTTATCTAAACTATGGAAAGAATCCACCGTTACAATTGCATGAAACCCTATGTGGCATAACAATTAATCGCAATAGTGAAGACACATGAACAAATACCAAAGGAGCAATATTGAGGGCAAGGTAAATTTGACATATATTTCTCTCTCAAGCAAAGTTATTTACAAATGAGCATAAGCTCTTATTTATATACATCAAAGATTGTAGGAACCTAAAATCACCTTGTGTCATCTGCGTTATCGTACATGCAAATCATCGCCAAACCTAATTAAGTAAACTATCTGATCAAAGCAGGCAACTACCCTCAGTTTAACTGAAACATCTAATCTAAAAATGGACTACTGTGCGAGCATGCACGTCCTTATTGAAAGCAAGTTAACTGGAAGACTACCATCAGTTAACGTAAAAACCCTAAATGAAACTCCAAGTAAACAAGGTGAATCTCAGAATAGATATGCATGAGGTGAGACAGCCATTTAACTTGAAAGGGTAACGCCAAGTTAACTCCTGTGTATAATGTCTATCCTGAGAGGTGAGAAACTGAAGTCTACTGGTCGTGATCTCGAGCAACCAATCCCTCAACGAGGCTATCAACTGCATCAGCATCTGAATGTCAGCAACTTGAGCAATCTTTGCAATCTTTGCACACTCAACCAGCATTTCACTGACTGGCAACTTTGGCAACTCCGTAACTGAAGTGTTAGCCAACATCTCTTCTGCAGCTTGATACAAATCGGTCTCAGCTTTTCTGATGAAGTCATGAATTAAAACCGATTTGGTCTTGAATTCAATCTGTGTGTATTGTACTCTGAAAAACTAGCCTGTTGACTGTGAACACGGCTATATTCTGACAACTTTTCTGGAAAGCTAAAAATAGCCTGCTGAGGGTAAAAATAGCCTATCGAAGCGCAATTTTCAGCGAAAAATCTGAGATATGGGTTTTGTCCAGAAAAAGATTCTAAGACGACCCAGAACGTCAGAAATGCGAAAATATGACTTCTACTCGACCATGCAAAGACTTTTCAGTTGAGAAATTTAGAAACTCGAGCAGATGCTCTAGGATTAAAAATTCCTGAAAAATCAAACGCACGATTTTAATTCGAGGAAGCTATATGAAAATGATCCAGATGTTGAGACTTGTCGAATTTGCCAATTTCAGGAACATGCGAATTGAAAACTGAGAGAAATCTGAGAACCAAGGAGGAAAAAGACGATTTTTGTGTCTTCTTCTGTGAAAATCGCTCAAGATTTCTTTGAATTGTTGAGAACTGTGAACTTTAACCTGCAAAAGAATGTGATTGGAGAAATCGCCTTTGCAAATAGATGAGAAATCTGCCTTTGTTTGAGAAATACGAATCTCCCTTGAAAATACGCCTTGTGAATGAAGAAAAACGAATTTTGCTTGAAAATACGCCTTTGCCTTGAAGAAAAACGAATTTTGCTTCAAAATTATGAATTTCCTTTGACAAAATTTGCCTTTGAGAATTACGATTTTCCCTTTGAAGAAAATATGAATCTCCTTGAAAAATACGAATTCTTTTGAAAATATGAATGATAAATGAAGAAGGCGCCATGCTTAAAGAAGATGAAATTCGCATTAATCTGACAACTGCAAGAATTCAAAACCCTGACAATAATAGAAGTCCTCTGATTGGTTGCCCTTCAGTTGCACTGCCACTGACTGGAAGCTCAAATAATAATAAAATATTTATTATCATGCAATTAGCAAGGGTGCTAAAAATAGAAAATTGCTATTTATAAATAAGCAAATTTGGAACTTCAGTTGACAACCCGGGTGAAGCTCTGAGATTCATCGTGAGACTTCAACGATTCCGAAAAGTCATCTTTTGAGCACATAGGCGTCCATTTGCTCAAGATACTTCATTTTTTACTAACTCCCTATTTAATAGCTGACAGCACTGTTACGACTGGCCAACTTCAACACTGATTTCCGGATGACCGGGTGATGCTGAGACTGTTTTGAAGAATTCATCGGAAAGCCTACTGAACAAGGAAGAAATGCAACAGGAACATAACTGCAAATCATGGAACAACCCCTTGAAAAATTAGAGCACACGATTAAATTGCTTTTCTGGATTCAGGACTTAGCCACTTTCCTAAATTGCCATCGGCCTTCAAGCGACTCTTGACGGTGAGCAGTGAACCTGTTGTCTGAAATGGCTCTGCATGATTGGAGATATTCTGCATCCGATGACTGTATGCATGACAACTAAAAGCTGTGTTAAGGGCCTCAAAAAGAAAAGCGCCCCTGGCTCATGGTTGCACTTTTGTCATCTCGACAAAAATCAAACGTCATCAAAAACACCCCACTTTGACAGTTGATATCTGGAGCTGGGATGACCCGATTCCGGCATTATCTGTTTTAACGGACAACCAGGAGGGCCCTTAAGAGAAATCACTGGAGGTGACGAGGCAAGAAAACTGCTTCTAAGACCTCAAAAACTCCAGTGCGTATTTTATTTATGTTTACCGCTCCCAGACTTAGCCATTTTTCGAACGTCTTCTTTGATATTACACTAAAGACCTACGCCGCCTGGCTTGATTGCCAAATGCTTGAAGAGGCGGCGGCCCGTGCTTTCGTTGGGAAGATAAATTGACTACGCTCAATAGTCGTGAAGACTTCGAACGCGAACGGGCTCATCTGACCAGCCTAAAGGCTAGGCGCCTTAAGACTATGAAAATGCACTGAAAACCATTTTATTTGGATTTAGCGGCCAGAGTGCGATGCTTGGTAGAATCTCTGCCACGACCACCAGGAACGTCGGATCGACAAGCTGAATGATGCGTTGCGGAGCTAGGCTAGTATACTACTGATGTCGTGAAGACTCTATCTGCAAATATTGCCATCTGGAGGGTCCTTTAAGCCAGCGCCCCTGGCTTGTACTTGCACTGGGCATAAACGGAGAAGCTCAGAAACATGAAAACTTCATTTTAAGCTGATCTTTGGATGACTGCTGCCTGGAATCTGAGATTCGGATGACTGCGCTTGATATCTCGTCGGATAAGCAGACTAGTTGTGAACGGATTGACTGCATCCGGCAACGAAACTGTAAAGATTTACCCCCTTCTTAAGATGGGCGCCCTCAGGCTAGAGGCCCGCTTTTGCCCGAAAAGAGCAAATTTCTCACATCCTAAAATTTAGGGATTTTAACTTCCGTCGCGATTTGCTGGAGCTGTGGTTCTCGAAAAGCTTTGCTGGATAGCTCGACGGATAGCCAGACTAATTCTGAAGAGAGTGACTGGATGCTTGCACATTTTAAACAAGATCTTGACCTTCAACAAGTTGGGCGCCCTCAGGCTATACTTGCACTTTTCTGCTTTTTCCTGAGAAATCTTCATGATTTGATCACTAAAAACTCTGTTTCGATTATTAAAATCTTCATGTGCAATGTGAAACGCCGTCGTGAGATGCTCCTCCATCGTAAAAAGCTCCATTTTAAGTCTCTGCTTTAGGTTCTGATCAATAAAACTGACATTGACTGACAAACTATTGACAGAAACTCCATGCTTGATATTGCCCAAAACTGTATTTTACAACATTTTAGCAAGGTTTAGACTTTTTAACGCAAAATGCCTTGATGAAGCAAAAAATTTGGTTTGGGTACAACACATAGCTGTCCGTACAAACCTGCACTCCAGAGGTGTTAGATTTAACGCCAACAGTGACCTTTTCACACGTCGCCCCATTGCAAATGGGGACCCTTTGTTTTTGCTTTTTTTGAGTTTTGCCTTGGCGTCACAACTGCTTATCACCATGTTCCTTTTACAATTTGGAGTTGAGTTTTCTAAGAGTCACCCGAGCTAAGTGAAGATTTTGAGCCCAAATCAATGCCCAAACACTTCAGACGGACTCAGAGGGTCCGGAGGACGAAGATCGCCTGTGCTTTCATCGAATTCCGACACCTCCTACTTTTTAGGGTTTTCACTTTGGCCCCCCTATTTTTTAGAACCTACTTTTTGGCACTTTTGGACAATTCTGAGATCCCTATTTTTTAGGGGAAAAAATTTCTATTTTTGGAAGTGCCCAGGGCCCACCATTTTGGGAAAATGCGTTCTCAGTCTCAATTTCAAATTTTTGAAAAATCCCTAAAAAATCAGGCTTTTGGTGAAAATTAAGCAAAAATCACATAAAAACACTGAAAAATCTGGAAAATTCATGGAAAAAGTCTGAAAATCATGGTAAATTGTTTAAGTATGGAGTTAGGAATTCATGGAATTCATTGCAAGATCTGCTAAGTGTGGAAAAAATCAATGGCTGGAGTAATGGGAAGTCAGCCCAGCTTGAATGAATAATGGCACGACTGGTTGAAGTCCGTCCTAGGTTGAATGCCTTGAATGTATGCCAAGTTTGCCTGAAAGAAATAAAATGGCATGAGATAGAGGTAAGTCCGCCCAGCTTGGCAAGAGCAATGGCTTGACAGAAGCTGAAGTCCGCCCAGCAATGGCCTAACACCTAGCAAAGTCCGCTCCAAGTGAAGTAAACATAGCAATGCCTGAAGACTTGTGAAGTCCGCCCAGCAAGAATATGTCATGGAGGATGGCATAAAATATGGTGAAGTCTGCCTATTAAGAAGATGACATGGAAAGAATGTATGCCAAGTTCGCCTAGGACATGGCAAGGAAAATAGTGAAGTTCGCTAGCCAAAGGGGGATAATATAATGACAAATGGAAGACCATGTGGAAAGTCCTTTCCAAAGTCCGCCCAGCCTTGATAAACATTTGGCAGAACCTTGTGAAGTCTGCCCATGCTAATAAACATGTGAAAAGCTTTGAAAAGTTAATTGACAAAGACTTAGTGAAGTGCGCCCAGCTTTAAAAGGTATTTGGCAAAGGCTTAAGGAAGTCCGACCACCTCATGGCCAAGTCAACATGAAGTCCGCCAGCTTGCAAGGTGCTTGGAAATAAATGTTAGAAGTGCGCCCAGCCTAAATAACATTCGGAAAATATTTGATGAAGTCTGCCATCCATTGAAAAGTCAATTGGTAAAGACTTAGTAAAGTCCGCCTATCTTATAACAATTGGAAAATTCCCTAGAAAGTGCGCCCAACCTAAATAACAAGTGGAAAATGTTTTAGAAAGTCCAACCTCCCAAAGTAAAAGGTGAGAAAACAAGTTAGAAAGTCCGCCCATCTCGTTGGCATAAAATCTTTGAAGTCCATCCACCTCAAAAGTCATTTGGAAAAGCTTTTGGTAAGTCCGCCAACACATAAATGAGAAAACCATTGAGAAAGTCCACCAACTTTTAGGAGAGAGAAAGTCCTCTTTAAAGTCTGCTAGCTAGAAGATGAATTATAAAGTCTGCCATCTCTTTATGAGTCATTTGAATCAAGCAGGTCCGACTTTAGGAGAGAGAATGTGGAAATTTTTTTATGAAGTCCGATCCGATCCATCACTAAAATAAAGTCACGAAGTTCGCCCGATCTTTAAGGCACAATGGCAAGGAAGTCCTAAAGTTTGACATGCATGTGGTCAGACAAGGGTAAACTTCGTAAAGCACATGGCGAAAGCACAAAGGCATTCTTCTCCAAATTCAAAGCATTTGAAGGAATTTTCAGAGCAATCCGGAAAGAGAATAACTTCAAGTCCAGACATCTTGAAATATTCCGAGCCAAATTTTTTCGTTTTTACAATTTTCAGATTACAACATTACACCCGTTAAGGTTAGACGATAAACCAAAACGTACTGAAGCAACTCTAACCAGTATGTACACCAGGATCCCGATGTGGGCAAGGTGTGAGCATTGGTCAGAGGATCTAAATCAAACTGCTTATGCTGTAACTCTAACCAAGAATGACGCGATGATGGCGAGCAAATGGTCAGAGGATCTTCTACTCTAAATGCTGAAAGGGAACTCAACGTCAAGTATGTGCTACCCAATCCAATGCGGAGTGAGGGCGACCATATGACGGAGTGATTACAGAATCAATGCTTGAAATGAAATGCTGAAACTGGAAATTCTCAACACCCAGAATGTGCTTGCTCACCCAGAATGGGAAGTAGCTACCATAGGGCGGAGATTCTATCTATTACAACAATTACTGAAGAGGAATGAGTATTACAATAACGATGAGCAATAAGAAGAACAACTGGTCAGTACTACTGCCAGCTTACAAAGATGTTATTGCCTGCAATATCAAGACTTAAGATGCTCTTTCAAATGATGCATTCAACAAGGAAGCTTCTGCAAGTATACAATGAAATCTCAACACCAACCAGATAAGGAAGATGCAGATTTTTTTAAACTGTCATACAAATCTGCACTTTTTATCATAAAACCAGCAACCTATGAATTTACTCATATGCTCATAACTCTCTCGTTTCTCACCCAAATGATCTCAAATCTGATGCAATAGACCCTCAAAATGATGGCGCCTAACTTAGTAATAAGAAATGGCATCTAAAAATGGTTATTAATTACTGACACGAATCCCAATGCACTCTAGAAAGTACGGCCTTCAAGGAATGACGGATTTGCATTATAAAATCATACGCTTCTTATTAAAATCTGCAAATATTCATGAAGGGGCGCCTCTAACAGGGAAACACAATGAGACAATACCCAGAACAACTCTTTTTGTATTTTTCAAGTTATGACCAAAAACATAAATCTGCTGTATTAAATCAGCAACTCCAGAAAGGTTATGAAATGCAGAAATCTGAACTTCAAAGCAATAACTCTACAACAATGCAAACCTTACTAGAAAATCACACAAATAATCGAACCTCTCTACTAGGTGCTGTCTCTCAAGCACGAAGTCGAGCCCAGACTAGGAGGCATTCATTCCTCGAAGCAATTCCGCAACCAATTCGGCAGCATAACATTAGCATAGACCAAAGATGAATAAATGATGCCCAAGACTTCTTTTTATAAGCTTCGTTTGACTTCACGAAACCCTAGAATCCAACTCAAGGTTTCAAACCCTAACTCTTCCTTAATATGGCGTCCTTTTCACCTTAGCTCAATAATCATATTTTAATTAAATCTTCACCTTGAGAAATGCGCCCAAATTAAATTGCTTTTGACTTTGGAGAATTCATCAATTATTAAATATAACCTTAATGAAGGCGCCACCCTTTGAGTCCACCTTTTAAAATGACATTAAGTCATTCGACTAGGCCAAGGTGATAAATAACATTTTAATTATAATGTTATTTTTAAGTGAAATGAGCTCGACTTCCCAGAACTGCATTCTGAAGCCCGGAACTGAACCCGCCACTTGAGTCAACTGAAGGGAAAAGTCAACTGCCTGATACCATCCTGCTTACTGCCAAAAATAGAATTTACTAAAAATAGTAAATTCTATTAAATGCTCTGAATGCTGAGATGAGCATACCCCTGCGAAGCTCTCTGAAAACCCAGAAAGAATCCGCCATTGAATCCATCATCTCTGAGCAATGACCTCCTCAAAATTAGGAAACCCTAATTTTAACTTCCGACTAGCCTTCGGGTTCCCAAAGAAAGGCTAACGGTCACTGGAAATGTCAGGCTTGAGAAGGGGACATTACAATCCGCCCTCCCCAAAAGTGCTTGTCCTCAAGCAATACCACCACAGCTCCAGTAGTTCGAAGACTAATCCATACGCAACAAGTAGGATCCCTGGTTCCCAAATGCGTCTCAGGAAAAACCCACCATGCTTCCGCTGCGCCACTCTGATCACATTAATGGGAATATCATGCCAACGCTGCACTGACTCCCCTTGTAACTCCAAAATGTTACCATCTATGATTCTCAAACTGAAAGATCTTAAAGGAAGGAATTCAAAATCATGCAGCATCTCATGTCCACGATCCCCCGAATTGACAGTATCAACCATACTACTGTCAATCACCATTCTAAGCAATAGGAGAGATAGACTATTCAAATCAAAATCGAACTCCTCCCCATATCTCCACACGGTAACAAACGGGACCATGACTGCAAGTGTGACCCCTACAAATCTTCTTACAAGGAAGGAAGCATTCCGTTGTAAGAGCCCAACAAACTCATACTCCTGTCTCCGCATAAAGCTACCATGCCACTCCTGAATTATACAGACACAACCATGAAGACTACAGAAAACAATCATAGTTCCAACCCCATGAGTCTCCGAATGGTGAACCAAAGCATGTGAGCTACTGCTGTCATGAATCAATACTGAGATTAAACAGTCAAGGTTTACTTCATCAACCATCATAAGATGAATTTGAAGAGTAGGAAAAGTGTGAAGGAACAAATAATTGCGGTCAATCAAGGCTAGGATCAGCGTAATGCAATCTGATTCTTGAGTCATACCCAAAGGAAAACAACAACACCACTCAAGATCCCAACCGTGAGCATGTGAGATGACCATCGAGCTGCAAGGTGACACCTCCAAGGTGGTTGGAAAACACACTAGTTTCATCTCCATGAGAGAACTACTACTTCTTTGATCAGGAGTGATGAACCAACTCTCCTGAATGCGATAAATGCAACATGTAAGGTGGCTGGTCTGCCTCAAACCAGCAAGCTCGAGTCTCAAATTCTGTCCATGTCTTAGCCGGGAAACACATTCAAGAGCCACTAATCGTTCATTTCTCCAACCCATGCTCAAAATCTGTCTCCAATCCGTTTGTTGATGAACAAATGGAACCATCAAGAAGCTGCTAAAGGAAAGAAGGACATCAAAAAGTCTGAAAATTTGATTCTTGTTCCTCCATAATTTCTTCTTTCCACAAACTGTATGCTCCATCAACCCATGTTGAGAATCCCAAGCTTGAGTACCCAACTGAAAATAGTCTCCAACACTCCGGCAAGGAAACATAGCACATCTATGAGTGCAAATCAAAATCCAGTGCATACTTGTAAAATTGGCATTCCCTCTGATGAACCTTTGAAACCTATCCATGAAAACTTCAGGAATACTGAAGCATGAAACATAAGATGACTGCAAATTCAACTCCCAGAGCAGACTAGCATCCCTCAACCCAAGGAATGGATTGACAAGAGTGCAATCACCATATTTTGGTCCCTTTTCCAAAGTGAAGACTGCGTCCTCAATTCCTCTTAAGCATTCTTTACTACTCAACATGCGTGGCACATCGTCATGGAGTGATTTCAAGGCATCCTTAGATTGGAGTTCACGCTTGACCTCATGCTTGGTCACTTCACTACTTGACTCATTTTTCAAAACAAAGAGAGGATTGTCATAAGTTGCTTCAGCACCCACTTCAAAGAAGGGATTGTCGAAGGCTTGGAAGCCTTTCCTTACGTCTCGCTGCCCCAAATCTGCACATGCAACTTCTGACTCTCTTGAGATGCTTTCAAGATCAAACTCCTCTTGAAGATAGTCAAAATCTCCAATCACTTGATTGATTTTTTTAGCTCTTTGTGCATCCTCTTGCTCCTTGAAAAGTTTGAAATCTGCAAACTGGTCTGCAACCTCTGTTAGATCCATCTGAGTTTCTTCCAACTTGTCCTTTGTGGATTTAAGCTCCAAAGTGAGCTCATCAACCATACTCTCCCTTTCTTCGAAAACAATGAAGGCCTTCTTTGCAGATTCAACGGCATGATCTCTATCTTCAATCAAGCGTATGTATGCTGATTTCAATATCTCCAAAGAGCCTCTGATAAGTTGCAAGTTAGGAAGAGCAACTTCATCCTTAGCTCCACTTCGTCTCTCTTCAGACTGAGCCTTCCAATAGAGATCATCAACCAAATTGTGTGTGCGATCAAATAGGGATAGCGTTTGTACTTCTTTTCCAAAAGATACCTTGCATTGATCTTCCCACTCATGAACATGCAAAGACGGTGAACTGCTGATAGGCTGCAACTGAAAATCAGAACTTCGTTCCTTGCCTTTGCTGCCCTCTTTGCTACTCCAACATTCTTGTACTTCACCACCAACTAGCAGAGAATGCTCATCATCATAAAAAGCATCATACTCCACAAATTCTTCAACCCATTGCTTGCAACCAGCTTCATGTATTGATAAATCTGATTTGTGTTTAATAGCACTTTCAAACTCTCCATCTTCAAGAGCCATATGGACTTCTAGCTCTTCTTCTTCATCACGGCCTCCTTGATCAAACATTAGACCAGTATCCAACCTGCTCAAGGAATCATGTTTGTCCGCTGTTCGGAAAGTTTCTGTAACCACAAATTCCTCTTTAGTGGCTGCAACCACTCCAAAGAGATCATTATGGAATTTTGTGGAACAATCTTCTTCTTCAAAGACAACTTCTCCTCCAAGGGCCACCTCATAGTCTACTGTGCAACCTGGTTCTTGTTCTTCATCAGGATCAAAGGGAAACTTATCCCACACAGGTTCTTTAACATAACTTGATGCCATCACACCCGGATCCCAAATGCTAGTGAGCTGATTAAGATGATCAACTGGAAAAAACTTATCATGCTCCCCTTGTAGTGATGACTCTTTGAATAAGTCAAGTCCTAATTCACTTAAGCTGAAATCATCAAAAAAGTTTTTCTCCAATGGCTCAGTTTGCTGATCAATCCCATGACCAACAATGTCACCCCCGAAATGAAGTGAAGAATCTTCAATGTTTGGTGTTTGAAAAACTTCATCTTCATTATCTTCTATGGAACCCTCATGAGAGATTATGTTGCTGATTTCCTTATGTGGAACTTCTCGGGAAGTTGAGACAGCAACAAGAGCCAATCTATCCCTCACTAAATCTTCAACAAGAGGAGGTACAAACACATCGAAATCATTACCAACATCACCACTTTGGTAACGGTCATAAGCTGATTCAAAGACACCAATAGTATTTCCTTCAACTTGCTCTTCTTCACTTGCTATCACATGCAAGTCAAAGGGCGTATTATGAGGCTCTTCCACACTCTCTTCAACTGTCACGTTTTCTCCTTCGAGCTCACGATCATTTTGATGTGATATGTGCACCTTGTTTGTGCCATCTTCAATGCTAGATGACTGATTTTTCTCTTCATCTTGCATATTTGTCGGCTGCAATCCACAAATAGGCACTTCATCTCCTTCCTTCTTTGATTCTTCGAACAAAGCTTGTTCTGCTTCCCTTTTTATCCTTTTCCTAATGTGGTCCACCATCTTCCACTTCTCGGGCTCCACTGATGCCACACACTTCAAATGGGAATCAAATGAAACATTGTACCTATAATCATCTGGCATGGTTTGATATTGCTCACGGAGTTTGACAGCCTCATCTTCACATTGTCTTTTAAACTGTCTAGCATATTCAATGAAGTCCCTTACGACATCACTAACCTTTCCTTCCTCCGATGCCATAGTTGAATCTGACTTCTCACGACCCATAGGCCTTAGAAAATGCAACATCTTTGAAACTTCTGAAAACTAATACTGAACTCAGCTCTGACCTCTGATGTAGAATCTGTTTTCTCTGTCAAGTGAACTCTGATGGGCACAGGATGGCAGGATCTTGGCTCTGATACCACTGAAATATTCCGAGCCAAATTTTTTCGTTTTTACAATTTTCAGATTACAACATTACACCCGTTAAGGTTAGACGATAAACCAAAACGTACTGAAGCAACTCTAACCAGTATGTACACCAGGATCCCGATGTGGGCAAGGTGTGAGCATTGGTCAGAGGATCTGAATCAAACTGCTTATGCAAAAACAACTCTAACCAAGAATGGCGCCGATGATGGCGAGCATATGGTCAGAGGATCTTCTACTCTAAATGCTGAAAGGGAACTCAACGTCAAGTATGTGCTACCCAATCCAATGCGGAGTGAGGGGCGACCATATGACGGAGTGATTACAGAATTCAATGCTTGAAATGAAATGCTGAAACTGGAAATTCTCAACACCCAGAATGTGCTTGCTCACCCAGAATGGGAAGTAGCTACCATAGGGCGGAGATTCTATCTATTACAACAATTACTGAAGAGGAATGAGTATTACAATAACGATGAGCAATAAGAAGAACAACTGGTCAGTACTACTGCCAGCTTACAAAGATGTTATTGCCTGCAATATCAAGACTTAAGATGCTCTTTCAAATGATGCATTCAACAAGGAAGCTTCTGCAAAGTATACAATGAAATCTCAACACCAACCAGATAAGGAAGATGCAGATTTTCTTAAACTGTCATACAAATCTGCACTTTTTATCATAAAACCAGCAACCTATGAATTTACTCATATGCTCATAACTCTCTCGTTTCTCACCCAAATGATCTCAAATCTGATGCAATAGACCCTCAAAATGATGGCGCCTAACTTAGTAATAAGAAATGGCATCTAAAAATGGTTATTAATTACTGACACGAATCCCAATGCACTCTAGAAAGTACGACCTTCAAGGAATGACGGATTTGCATTATAAAATCATACGCTTCGTATTAAAATCTGCAAATATTCATGAAGGGGCGCCTCTAACAGGGAAACACAATGAGACAATACCCAGAACAACTCTTTTTGTATTTTTCAAGTTATGACCAAAAACATAAATCTGCTGTATTAAATCAGCAACTCCAGAAAGGTTATGAAATGCAGAAATCTGAACTTCAAAGCAATAACTCTACAACAATGCAAACCTTACTAGAAAATCACACAAATAATCGAACCTCTCTACTAGGTGCTGTCTCTCAAGCACGAAGTCGAGCCCAGACTAGGAGGCATTCATTCCTCGAAGCAATCCCGCAACCATTTCGGCAGCATAACATTAGCATAGACAAAGATAAAGAAATGATGCACAAATCCTTCCTTTTATAA
>VDFB02067381.1:0-71625 GCA_007258455.2 Sequoia sempervirens
TATTTCCAGTTCCATCATAAAATAATCTCATGAAATCAAAATATTTGCAATAATATTTCATGAACATCAAAAAAATGTGCTATCGCTTAAGTAGATTTAGCTTTAAGCATTTAGAAATTTCATAGAAAATGAAAGATTTTCAATAAATTTCCATTCATTTATCTATTTTTTGGAACATTTTCAAAAATTTAAACATCTAATCTAAAATAAACCATCAAAATACTAAAAAATAAAATTTCTCCTAGTTATTCTCCACGCATGCCCCAAGATTTAATCAAATCAAAGCAAACCATTTTATACTTCACCAGATTTCTTCATAGCTAGGCACAAACTGGTGTGAGCTTTTAAAGAAAGGGGTTTAGTTTGGACATCGAGTAGGTTCTATATGCACCCTTAAACGACGCAACACACAATGTTGTTCGGTTGAACGAACAAACCAGCTACAAAAATACATGAGATAGGTAGCTATCAAATTGGCTTCGATATTGATTAAGTTATATGTGCATACAATTTTTTAGTTCAGAATGATTCAGAAAACAGGAAAAGAGAACAAAACTTATAAGAAGTTTTGGCTCTTCCGATATCCACAAATTTTGAACTTAACTTAAAAGAAGTATCCCCTAGCCTTTTTATAGAAGTAAGACATAGGTAGGATAAGACAAATACATGAGAGGAAATCCAAGGAATGAATCACATCAAGGTACATGGAATATGGTGACTGGTAAGAGAATTGCAAATGAAGTCAACGAAGATCAACCTCCATTTGCACGTTGAAGTCCTTAGGGTTTTTTCATATTTTTATTATCGCCAGGATAATAACTTGAATCAAGATAGTATGTAGGAACTTTCCCATATATATTCAAAATGATTTCTTTATCATCCTTTTCCTACACTTTGGTTCTATCTTGGGCTTTCTACTCTTGGGAATGAGCTTCCTCAAAGATTGGTGCTTTTTGTTGCCATATG
Organism: Sequoia sempervirens; assembly: GCA_007258455.2. Taxonomy (NCBI): domain Eukaryota; kingdom Viridiplantae; phylum Streptophyta; class Pinopsida; order Cupressales; family Cupressaceae; genus Sequoia; species Sequoia sempervirens. The sequence continues at coordinate 967 of VDFB02067381.1, forward strand.
TGAAATACCGGGATCCCTAGTATTCCAGTGGATTCAAGCCCCTCTACATATAACTTTTTGGAATATGCAGCCCGATTTGGATATGATTTTATTTGTGATTCAAATTTTCTTGACCGTCCATACCAAAACTCTGCATCGCAATCTGCTTCTACTGCAATCACAAATTCCACCTATTAAATCCCTTAAAAAAAACATTTATAAAAATCTCATGTAAATAAAACCATCATTAATTTGTTGTCATATAAATCCATCACAAATAATACGCTTTCAAGAAAATCATATATTCTTGTGTAGTTATCCTTTATATTAGGTTACTAGACCATCAGACTCCTTAGATAACCTTAAAATTTAAAACTTTTCTTTGTCTTAAGTTTTACTAGAATTTCCATCTTCACCAGGCCTCGACTCTCAAACCGGAACATTTTTCCTTACCCTTTCATTACCTTTTGCATTTCTAACATTCATGGTTCCTAGTACCTAGTACCCAAAACACTTGAATTACGAAGTACTCTTTCAAAAATATATCTCTTTGCTTTTCACTTTTGGTGACCTTTCCAACTAGCCAACATCTTCCATAAGCATTAGTTTTCACTTGGGGTCCCCAAGTCTTATAGTCTTGGGGCATGTTGTAAAACTGCACAATAGGTTTCATGAGCTAGAGAGAGATTTCCTAGACTCCATCATACTACGATATATTTCATGGATGCCCGAGGTTTGGGCTCACAGAGCCATGATGACTGCCTTGGTGGAGAGGTGGAAATCAGAGTCTTCATCATTTCACTTGCCTACTAGAGATGCAACCATCACACTCAAGGATGTCTGGAGGATTCTCTAGATTCATATCCATGGCGAGAGAGTCATGTACAATGTTTGATAGGGTACAGTAGTGATGGAGAGACTTCTCGGGGAACAACACTTACCTATAGTTGATTCAAAGGTTGATTTGACTCCTTATGTTTATGATGCAGACCCAATGGCCATGTTTCTAGCTAGTTTGATCATTGTGCCTTTGATTCCCATTCATAGAGTGAGGATATTTCCTATTGGCTAGGGCATAATCATCGAGCAGATGATGGAGCATGGGACTAGGTATGCTTGGGGTTCGTGTGTTTTCACACACCTATATAAAGACATACACAAGGTCGTTTATTGTGGTGGTAGGCCTATTTCAATAGGTCTCACTCTCCTTCATGTATAGGCATGGGAGCACATTGCAGTGACACGTCCAAATGGTGTTGAGGATTGAGATCCTAACGATCCTTACTCATATAGATAGGGTATCTTCATTCACTTTTCCCTACCTAGATTTTTGCCTCATTGGAGAGGTCTTTTTGATGATATGGGTGCATTCATTTGGAGACCTTTTCTAGCTTGCAAGGCATGGGAGGATGATTATGAGTCTTTGACCTATTATAGGAAAAATCATTGGTTGACCGGTTGGGTTTCTTCTATCCTAGAGAGATATTTTCCTGATAGAGCTCTTCAATAGTTCGAAGAGAGGCTGACCCACTTTTCCAATGACTATCATGCATGATTCAGTTGTACCACTCAGGAGGAGAGAGTGTGGGGACCTAGAGCTTATTTAGATGCAATAGTATAATAGTTCAAGGAACTTTCCCCATTTGGATGGGGATGGCCAATTGGTCTTATAGATGCAGGGACTACCCGTGCTTATGATTAGTGGTGGGCCCATCATTGGCTGTTGAGATTCACCATTCCTACAGGTGGTGTGTTGATATTAGGTCATAGGGCTGCTAGAAGGGAAGAGAGGAGATTGATATAGACTCTGGATAGTAGAGGAGTAGTTAGAGAGAGCCTAAGATCAGCAACAAGATGATGGAGAGGATGGAGAGCAGCCTGATCAGTAGCATCATGTACTATAGGCTCCTTAGGGTCCTCCTTGATAAGGGGATTTAGCAATTTAGTTAGCACAAATGAAAGCTGCTAGAGATGCAAAGTCTATGTGGTGATAGGCCATTGAGGCATAGGTATAGGTTGTGACTGCTAAGAGGGACATGCTTAGAGTAGAGCGTGATACACTTAGAGAAGAGTGAGATTGTTTTCTACAACATAGTACATATTATTAGACCTTGTATGAGGCTTTTGTTCATAGGTATTAGAGACATCCAAGGTTTGGAGAGTCGAGTATAGCTACACATGCAGAGTTAGGTGGACATTATTTCAGATAGCTATAGGGATCTCCTCATATTGTTCTTCCTCAACACTCTCTACACCAGAGCCATTATCACCAAGATACTCCTCTACAAGATGACCAACAAGGTTGATTGATCTTGATTTTTATATGATATTTTTGTATCAGAGACTTGTAGACATGTTTTATATATGCATTCATCAGCCTAACTAAGGCCTCATATATATGTATTTTTTTTGTATCTTTTGATATCACACATGACATATGATGATGTATAGACATTCCATTTTTTATGGTATATGATAAATAATGTTCGATTCAACTTTATTATGTGTTATGTGATGATTATGGATGATGATGTATGCTTATGTTTTGTACTTTTCTAATATATGCATATTATGTGGATAGATGGATGATTTATATTTCTATTTGATGAAAGCTGATGCATATATGATGTGTGATATTTTTTATTTCCTTACTATGGTCATGATATGTAGTGATGATATTGTGGATGTAGGATGGATGTGGTACTAATGATATTTTGATGTAGGATTGAGTTGCTAGTTAGAAGAAGTGTTCGATGATTTAGAGATGAATAAAAATTTGATGTTGTTAGTTACTGATGAGTTTTGGTTTTTCTTGCATGGAGGCTTTGTATCTTTAGCAATCCTTATTGACATAGAAAATAGACATGATGCACTAGGGTATTAATAACCAAGGTGGATTTGTATCCATTGTGTGGACTTTGAATCGACACACAAAGAATATTCTTGCTCATACCAGACATACAGAAACCCTGTTAGAGTATATGGTTGAGTTGTGCTAAAAAAATTTGAACTAGTTACATAGAGAGGTATGGAATACCCAACATGCAACTGCTACACAAATTGTCTTAAAACAACTTCCATACATAAAACAAAGAAAGTATTCGCCGTGGTAGTATCACAAAAATATCTCACAAACAACACAAACATAAGTCAACAATTACTGCCATATTTCCTTCTTCTCTAAATCCTTATGGACATCCTTGAGAGATCATGGGAATGTGGTATTACAATAAATCAAAAAGATAATACTATAAAAATATAAACAATGTTGTAGTATTACTTGACATAGTTGTTGTTGATGTTTCATGATGAAATCCATTGATGATGTCTATTGTAGGAACTTTTAATCCATTAAGACTCATTTTTAGGATTGTTGATATGATTTTCAAGTGGGTATGGTAGTCTATACTTAGGCATTTTTTTCACTTGATATTTGTCTAATCGTTTCGATCTTCACTTTGGGATTTTTTTTTTTGATTTTTGTTTTGTTTATTATTTGCATTGGCAAAGGGTGGAGGTGACAATTTATTTATTATGGATGAAAAGTTTATTGCAGATTGTTAATAATGGAGGTAGGACCTTTTTTATTTTTTAGGTTTATTTGATGCTATTTTTGTTTTTTTCAAGGGAATAACCTAGGGCCTCAGGGGCTCAGTAGAGATAATCCTTTCCTATGTTATCCATGTAGAGGCACGTAGTTCGCTTGGTTTGATAAGAACATGTTTTTGACATTTTTTGTTTTGTGATTGTTTTTGGGTATTTTGAATTTTTTGACTAAGTTAGAAGAAAGCATGATAGATACCTAAGGGGACTGACCTAAGGCCTCAAGAGATGATAAGCATTGCCTATGTTATACACGCAGAGACCACGTAATTTGACTAGTGTTGAGTCAAAGCATAATATGTTTTTGGGATTTTTATTTTGTTCATTTTCTGGATGTTTTCGATTTTTGATAGTTTTTCAACTATGATGGGATGTACAAGGATCCAATTCACTACCAATTTTGGGAAGTTTCCCCCAGTTTGAGATAATATTACCTTCCTTAGGGGAGATGGATTTTAATGGTGCAACAAGGTTTGACACTTGATCAGTCATTGAGCCATGGTTGGTTACACGTTTATTATGGGATGAATGGGTGGATACCTTAGATAGTGTTGATAGATAAAGATGTAGGTCTTATTCAAACATAGTGCATGTTTTCCAGGCTTTCACTATGATACCTATTCTAAAAGTTCCACAAAGTGGTTTCACTTAAGAAACATTTTATTTCTCTTTACTATTTTTCTAGCTTTTTTATTTATTTTTAATCTTTTTCACTTGGATACTCTGACGTGTTTAAGTATAGAAATTTTTAAGATGGTTGTTGTTCATAGATTTGGCTAAAGGTTCCTCTTCAAGAGTAGCCAATTGATAAGCTCCAAAGCCATAGCTTGTTGTGATGATGAAAGGACCTACCTAATTGGGTTCAAACTTACATTTTCCATCTTGATTCAGTTGTACCTTCTTATTCTCTTTTAGTACCAAGTCACCAACTTGAAAGTTTTTTTTTGATATTTTTATTGTAGCTTTGTTTGATCCAATTCTAATAAACCTAAAGATAGATTAATGTGCTCAAACACCTTTCATCTAGGAGTTCCAACTCATTCAATATGGAGACCTCATATTTCTCATTGTTGACCATGTCTTTCAGTGATATTCGCAGTGAGGGGATTTCAACTTGAATAGGTAAGAAAAATTCAGATATGTAGACCATGGAAAAAGGTGTGGCACCTATAGGTGTATGAATACTGGTTTAGAAATCCCATAGGGCTGGGTTTAGTTGTAAATTCCAATCATGGTCGACGTCAGTAACAGTCTTTTCAGTATTTTCAAGATGGTTTTATTGGACGCTTTAGCCTAATTGTTTCCTTGGGGATAGTAGGGTGTGGAGAATCTATGTTGGATAGAAAACTTGGAACAAATCTCTTTTACATCTTGGTTTTTGAATGGGGTTCCATTGTCCATTATGATGGTTTGTGGAATTCCATATCGACAAATCAGATAATTCAAGATGAACTTGGATATTTGTTTCCCTGTAATGTATGTTAATGGAATTGCTTCTATCCACTTCATAAAGTATTCAACTATAGTGATAATGTACTTATGCCCATTTGATGAAGCAAGAGATATATTACCTACCATGTCTAATCCCCACTATGAGAAATGTTATGGTGTTGTGATAGGTCTTAGTACCTATGCTAGTGCATGAACATGGTCACTATGTTGTTGGTATTGAAAACATTTTCTTGAGTACTTAATGCATTCTTGTTCCATGGAGGGCCAATAGTATCCTATTATTAGAAATTTTTTTACTAGGTTAGGTCCACTAGAGTGGGACCCACAAATGCCTTCATGTACCTCTTGTAGGGTGGTTTGTGCTTCTTCTGCGTTAAGACATCAGAGTAAAGTACTATGTAAACTTTGAAGATATAAGGTGTCTCCTAGGATTGTGAATTGAGAAGTCCTATAGGGAAAGGTTTTCTCAAATTGGCTTGTCGTAAATCAAGAGGGATGATACCATGCTAGATATAGTCAAATGTATCATGATACCATGGTGAGTTAGGACCAACAATATCACAAACTAGTTTTGATTCTGGGATATCAAATGCCAATATGAGTAGTTGCTCCACAAGGAATTCATACTTAGGAATGTTTTATGGAATATCAAGAAGTGAACCTATCATTTCCATAGCGTCAACTGCTATGTTGTTGATTTGGGGAACCTATTCAAAGGTGATGCTGATAGAATACTATTTGAAACTTTCCACCATTCTTTTATATGGCATTAGCTTTTCATCCTTTGTTTGATACTTGTAGAGACTAAAAAATTTCATAGATCTACGACTCCTAATTTCTCCATCATTTCCCCTTTCACTCTTCATGATTAAATAAGTTTAATTATTTAACTATTTTCTAAAGCCATAAGTCTTCTATTAATTAAATCATTTTAATTATTTAATTAATTCATTTCTATCTTAATTCCTCCTTGATTAATTAAATAAATTATATTTATTCAATTGCGTCACTAATGTCTTTCCTTTATAATTAAATAAACTTTATGTATTTAATTGTTTCCACTTTCAACTATAATTAAATACTTATATTAATTATTTAATTATTCACTGTTAGCTTTTTTGTCACAAATTAATTAAATTTTATTTAATTAATGATTCATTTTTTCTCTCACTTTTTGAATTAAATTTCTATTTAAATAAAAAAGTTAACTCATCTTTTCATTTTGCAATGAGATAATGTTTCCATTATTTCAAAATGCAAATTACTTTTTCATTCACTAACTGATTTTTCAATTAATTTCCTCTTACTCTTTCACTTCCAATCTTATCCTGTTTTGTCTCGATTAATTACAGTCATTGATTGAACTAAAAATCAATTGATCTTGACCATCCATTTCGTAACCTCCCTCTCATCAATCCTCATCTGTCGATCTTGGAATCTTTCGAGATGATTAATCTTTTCCATCCGTTCGAATGGTTGTCTATAAAAGAAGCCATTCTCTCCCATTTTTACATTAACAACCATTATCTCCAACTTTCTTGCTTAAAATTTGTAGGTACTTGCACAAGTTAGGCTACAAATCTGAGGGAATATTTACAAAAGAAGGAGAGACAAGAGAAGTGATTCAAGTTCAATGGAGAGTGTTTCATTGCTTTGTTTTCATTTTGCTCCTTTCATATGATTATTTTCTCTTGTTTAGATTAGTATTTTAGCTTAGATTTGTGTTGTGGTTGTCACTTAGTCTATGCTATTTGATTTTTCCCATCTTACATTGGTGAACCCGATGTGAAGGACAAGATTTTGCAAGATTTTGTATGGTTTTTGTTTGTTTTTGCAGATTTTTAGTACAAAATGACACATCTGATAAATGCAGTGACACAACTGCTAGGAAACGATGCATTTGCTCAAAGAAGCAACACATTTGATGAGAAATGACACATTTTCTAGGCAGGAAAATTCAAATTCAAATTTGCAATGCAATCGCTCTGGTGCGATGCAACACAAAAACACAATTGTTGAAAGGAACGACGCATTTACTCGATATAAATTTCCAATTTTAGTGTCTTTTCTTTTATTTTCTTTTCTTTTGAAGCTTTTTTGAGTATTGTAATGTTTTTTGGTTGCTAAATTTTTGTTTTTATCATGTGGCTTTGGATTGGAACTCCTAGAAAATTGTTTCTTTTGAAACAAACAAAAAAATTGATCTTTATTTTTAGTTTTAAGAAAATTTCCTTTTTACGACTTGCATCTTTCACTCATAAAGGTTAAAAAGAACAAAAAATTGCATCTTTCACTCATAAAGGTTAAAAAGAACAACAAACTACATTTTTCACTCATAAGGTCTAAAAATAACCACAACCCACATTCTTACACTCATGAGTATTAAAATGAATTGGAATTTCACATCATGGGCATAAAATGAATCCAAGTGTCTTCAAATAATAAGCAAGGCTTAAAATCAACCAGTGTCTTTTGTGTTTGGTAGTTTACAAGTGTCTTAGAAAGTGTGTATGCTCTCCTCTCGTGATGTTAGGAAATCTTGAGTGACCAAAAGCACCTCTTTGGAATTTTTAGAATCACACCACATATTTGGATTTGGGCTTTAAATGAACATCATGCGAGTGTAAGGAAAGGCATTGTGTGTGTTCCCTCCTTGCACTTTACATGATCTGGGTGGTCGAAGTAAAAATGTACTTCCTTTATTTTTTCTATCCTTAGAGGGCCTGCCACCCTGCTTCGAAAGGTAGGAATGACCCAAGTGGTAACGGGCTAAAGCCAAGCTCTTTCGAACTGCTATATAAATTTGTGGTTGTAAGGAAATATTGCAATCAACAGGAAGTGATACATGATAGCTCTCCCCCAGTATATTTATAATGCAAAAATCCATTGTTCTAAGGGTTGGGAGACCTCTTGAGGGATTTTATCATAGCATCCCCTGAACCAGATGCCCTTACTAGAAACCTTTGTGTAAAAATCCAAAATACTTTTATTTGCTGGCACAGGAGATCAGACCTCTGAAGCCATCCCACACTTTCATGATTCAAAGTAGAGATAGAAAATTCCTCTTTGGGGAATTTGAAACTTGGTATGCCTTAGAAGTGAGTTCCATGTAAGGGGGATCCAGTGCTACCAAGTTCCTAGGCAATCCGCTCTTAATAGGTGTGGGGGGGAGAAATCCAAGTGGGAACCCAACAAATATTGTCTCTGCCAACCATAGGATTTTTGCTTGTTGTCTATGTGTGTTTTATCTTGGAATCAAACATTTTCAGATCCAAAACCAGACCAAAAACAAGTGCTTGATATTGTATTCTATGTTTTCTAGTTAAAAATCATCAAAATAAATCAAAATCTATTTCAAACACTAGATCAAAACCATTAAAACCATCAAGATAACATTTTGTGAACCACAACTGACAAACATAGAATTGCAATTAATCTTGTGAACAACATTTGAACACTAAAAAACCACAATTGAAATTCTAAACTGCATTCGTAGAAAATAGAGCCACAATTGCTATATTGCACCGCATCTAATAATTGGAAAGTTTCATCTGATATCCTGAACCACAACTGTGTGACACATTTGTAGAAAATAGAGCTAAAATTGTCTGATAAATAGAAACTCTCAAAATCTTTGTCCAAAATCTAATCAAATCATTTTCATAGTGACCTTTGACTGATAAACCAAATACTTGCAAGATTCACCAATTCATTCTAGTATTTCCATTTAGGGAAGCATTTCATTATAGGTTACCTTCCTCCATCCTTTAGATTGCATAAATTAAACCTTGATCCTTAGGTTGCATTTAAATAGTTAGATTTTGAACATTGGAAATCTATTGATCTCTTGGAAAATCCTTTGGTTGCATATTATTATTTTCATTGACCATTATCCTTCCTATTATCAACCTTTGTCACCTTTATCAAATTTGAGTCTTAAGCTTGTGTCCTAGCCTTGACTCAACCTTGTCATAATTTTGATTATCCTCTTGGTCAATGACACTTGGAATTGCTACTTTGGGGTTCACATTAGCTTGATTGATATCCCTTGTTTAAAAAATTTAGCACTCCTTTGCATTAGCTTGACCTCATACATCCTTTTGATAATATCTTTTATCATCATCTTACCAAACTTTCATCCTCAACTTAGATTTCACTTTGCACTTTTATCCCCAAAATACCAAAAAAATAGTTGCATTACATTTAGGCATACCTTATTTCACAAATCCAAAAACATAGCTTAGGTTTGCATACCTTAGAATTAATTCACCCTCTTTACATTTTCATACCTTAGACATCATATCACATACCTTAGTCATACACCACCTTTCATCATAACCTCACCACCATGTCTTCCATTCACCTTGATATGCTTGCTATTCAAGTTGAATACCAATTAATCCGAAATGGTCAAGCCCAACAAGCCATAGAATTCAAAAGCCAATTCATCCAATCCAAATACCAATCAACCTCAACCCATATTCAACCACCCATTTATCCCTCTTACCAACAACTCATAAACTCTAGGCCTCCATCCATCTATCCTCACTATCAAAATTCCCTTAACACAAGCCATACAACTTATACACAACAAACGTCCACTTATCACCATTATCCTAACCTTGAAAAGGGAAACCAACTTTCCACTAACCCATTCCAAGCCTCCACATCCCATCCTAGTCCATCATCGACTAATCCATTCCAATTCACTCCATCCCAAGCTACATTTAGTCATGAAAATAATATCCTTGTCCAGAGTCACATCCCATTGCCTACACTTGAGGATATATGTCAAGAGGAAAACCCAAGGCGTGCCATCATAACTTCGCCTTCATGTCAAGATCAAAGTAGTCCATCCCATGACCTCATGTCCTTAAGTCTATTCAAGAAGTCCTTCTAGATAATCATGGCATCCAAAATACACCTACCCTTTTTCAAGATCCCACTCCCAATCATGTCACCCAAGACAAACCTATCTTTGACCAAGATCCTACCCTTGAACATGAAGTCCAAAATGATTCACTCATCGAACTTTATGCCATTCATGATCAAACATTTGAGCTTGATCCTACCCAAACTCTGAACACCGCCATTTCCCAAAATGAGACACTCGCCTCCATGGGATACATAGATGATCTACCTCTAGAACAAGAGTCTCCTACTCTAAACATATTTGCAGATGATCAAGCTATAGTTGAATTCACTGGACTCTATGATAATGACCATAAGGAAGGTTTCTACATTGACTTGGAAGCACCAATATCTTTTGAAGAACCATCAAAATCTAATATGTCACAAAATCAAACCAAATATGTTAATAAGAAACTTATCCAACATGTCAATGAAGCTAAGACATCCTATCGACTAGGATCATCCACTTTTATCAAATCAGGCTTTCTTGCAAAGGAGAAGATTCCCAATGACAGTTTCCACATACACAATGATGGGATCTCATATTTCTTCCAAAATGACAAGTACCCCATCGCAAAGAGAATATTTCAAAGCATGCAATATCAAGGAAGAGGGATAGGCCAACACGAGCAAGGAATTCTAGAACTAGTACAATTTTATGAAAATACTAGACATCAAGGTCTTGGCTATTCTTCAGTCAAAGAATCAAATGATGTTAGTGGTACCTCCTCTATATTGGGGGAAACTTTATCTGATACAAACATCAAAATGGAGGCCATGAGTAGTCCTTTTCATAAGGATGTTTCCAACAATCCTTCCATCCATACCATAAACCATCATTCCCAATATCTTAAACCTTCCATTTGGAACCAATAGAAAGAAAATTATTACAAATCCAAAGCTCAAATTCAAAAATCAAATGCCATTACATAAAACAAAAATCCAAGTGGACAAATAAATTTAATATGGATCCCAAAGAAAAATGGATCAAGCAAAGAAAATAGTTCAAAAGTAAAATTCAATCAAAATGTGGAGCCACAAGAAAAGAGGACTCCCACATATAATAAATGTCCACCTCCTTCAAAATAGTCATCAAGCAAGGCATATAAAAGTGTTAGTTCCAAACACTATCCAAATCAAAATTCCAAACTCCACTATTCAACATCCCAAGTTTGGAAAATAAAAAGTGATTCATCTAAAAATCCAAACAATCCTTCCACATCTACCATTATCCATCATTCCAAAAGACATACCTCATGAATTTGTCACATCTTGGCAGCAACTCTTTATTATAAGGACTCTCATTGAACTTTATTGTGATGTGTGTATTCTGATAAGGCCAACTCTAATATCAACAAGGATCACAATGACATCGATCAGTTTTATACAACTACTATGATCTTTACAACACAACTACTCCATCAAGGTCACTATTGGCATATCATGACACCGACATGTCCATCGAAATCTATCAAAGTGATCATCTAGATAATACAAAGGAAAATAAAAATAAAAATAAATAAATAGTAAAGAGAAATAATTTGTCCAAAAGTGAAAACCATTTCGGTGGCGCTTTGGATAAGTACCATGGTGAAAACTTGGCAAACAGGCGCCATGTGTAGTCAGTCTATGCTCCTTCATCTACTACCACTCCATCTAGTCTTTCATCCTTTCCTATCTTCCATTCACATGTAACACTTGCCCATAGTAAAGCTTCATTATCCTTTCCATGGCCTAAGAACCACTGACATTTAGTATCCTTAGCCCTCTTGATCATCCCTCACATTTGCCACTATCCCTTGCGCATAATAAATTGGTCTTGTACCTGATTGGGGGAAATTCCTCAACTCATGTCTTCATGGGAAAATAACACATGGTATCAGTTTCGCAAAACATCAAAATCCAAAAAAATCATAAAACATCAAAATCCAAAAAAATCATAAATCTATCAAAATCCAACAAAAATCATTAAATCCTCAAAAATCCAAAAACATCACAAAAATTAGAGTCTAAGTCTGAGTCCGAGTCTATGCCATTCTATGTTAGAGTGGTCAAACTACATTATCTCTACACATTTTCTACGTAGAAAAGGCTCATCTTAAATGGGCCCCTGAGACATTAGGTCAGTCCTTCTAGGTTATCTAACTAAAATCATAACTCAGTCTTTTGTCGAATAAGGTAGAGCCAAGTTGTGTCGAACTATGAGGTTTCTGCATGTATAACGTAGGCAAGGCCATCAATCGATGAACCCCCGAGGCCACATAGGTAAGTCCTTTAGGGTTTTTTCAAGTCCAGTCTTGTTCTTGGTTTGCAAGTAATCTTCATTCAAACCAAATCATGAATCAACAGACAAACGCAACCAACAAATCTTCAACCAATATTCAAATCAGTCATCTTATCTCCAATCAATCAATCAATCATTGATCTTATATTGGAATGGGGCATTATGTCATTATTCGCATTCAATCTTATCACTCTTCTTTTATCAAGATGTGTCCTTCCTGAGATTAGACTTTTTCAATTTGGTCATTCACCTTAAGCATGATGTGTCTTTCTTGCAATTAGGTGTCTTGTCAACCCTTGTCACTTGGTCAAATTTATCAGATGTGCCCCTTGCCTTAAATAGGATGTGTCCTTCCTGAAATTAGGCATCATCACATCGATCAACCATCAAATCAATCAATCTTTTCAATCTTTTCAATTAAATCTTTCCTTAATTAGGATGTGTCCTTCCTGAAACGAGGCACAACCAATCAAATCAACTTGTCAACCTTTTTCAACCTATCATCAATCCTTGTCATCTTATTATTCAAAATTTGTCATTTTGCTCAACCTATCAATCAACTTGGGTCAAAAAATTAGTAAATCTATCATCTTGGTCATCTTGGTCAACCTAATCAATCATATCAAACAATCTTATTAAAACTATTGGCAAGCACTGTCTCTTCGGAAAACATTTTGTTGGTATGGATTTGTCTTATCTTTTTGATTGGTTATGGGTCATGTTACTAGTTACCTCAAGGATGTCCTATTAAAGGATTTAGAGGGATGATGATGGATCATGGCCTCTTTTCTTTGCTTGTTGCCTGTGGTTTGTCTTGGAAAAAATATTGGGATAATTAGGTCCATAGTATGAGCTAGGGTATTCCTTATCTTTTGACTACTTGTCTCTCACAAATGGTTACCTTGCACACCTTGGTTTATGTCATACCATGGTGTTTGTGCTCCATTTGTGACAATTTTTATGCCCAAAGATGATAAATATGGAGCATGAAAGTTGGTCCCTTATCACCTCCCATCTAACCTTCCATCCCTATCCATCTCCCCCTTTCCTTTTCCACACTAACAACCATCTTTTCCACCTCTTCTGTGCTAAAATTTCTTCTATCTGCATCTTGACAGAGTCCTGTGACACACAAAAATATCATGAATACAAAATCACGTCAGGAAGAACTAGAGATAGCATTATCATATTAAGTCACATATATTTGCATGAGAAAATACATACACATAAAAGTAACCCATATAGAGTTATCATCATCTTAACATAATCACATTAGTCTTTTATAACATTATGCATTCCATCATAACATTATAGTGCATATCACATTCCATTTGATATCAGGTATGTGTATGAATAATGTGAGTGCATAAGCAAATAATACAACACACCAATGAAACAATATATTAGAGAATTCAAATGATAATCAAATCAAAACAACAAACTCTCCAATGGTGTCTCATTGTCCTCTATCTCCAAGGATTCTTTAAGTCATTTTTTCTCTCAGATTGTTTGTGCACATGACTTTCCAAATGACAACCTAAAGAATGAGATGTTGGAAATGCAAGAAATCTTTCCTACACATGATTGATTGCTAGACTAGATCTAAATGATTGTGAAAAGATTAATGATATTGCTATGATATTGATAATGAAATGATATGATGAAACTATAGAAATTAAGATGCAGCTAATGGTAATGCCATGATTAATCTAATTTATACTAAAATGCAAATACTAAAAGGACAATGTTAAAATGATAATGCTCTCTAAAATTCTGTAGAGTTTAATTATGCTCAACTCTCTATATGTTTTTGTTGTAAATGAGGGTTTACTTATAGATTTTCCAAGGCCATGAGCTTAGGTGGAAAGAATCAACGGTCTAGATTCGATCTGGAGAGATGGACGGTTGAGGATGAAGAGGTTAGAGAGAATCAAGGAGTGTGTTCCCTTTAGAAAAACAAATTGCCAAGTTTGAAGAGGAATCAAATGAAGATGAAGGCCAAGTGTCCCAAATTTGTTAGAATTTGTTGAGGATAAATGCCAAATTAAATATTAGAGTTATTTAATTTCATGAGACACATGATGAGGTGGAAGGTGAGAAGAAGTTAGTAGACATGTGCTTAAATTCAAATTTAGAATTCAAGTTTAATAAGAAGAGGTTAATTAAATAAAACAAACTAATTAAAGTTGTTCATTTAATTAAGACATGAAGAAAATGATTTAAGATAGGAAGAATTATAGAAAATGAACTATATAAATAAATTTTTCAATTTATTTATAAGTAGAAGAATTAAAGATCATTAATTAAATAACTTGTATTTAATTAATTCCTCCATACCAAATTTGAGTGTATACATTTTCCCCCTCTTTGAAGTGATGTGTTTGCGACACATTGCTTCAAAGAATATTTTTTTGATAGTGCTGATAAAATGTTTGATATGCCCTAAATGTTGATTTTCAAGTGATCATGCAAGTATGCCATGTCAAGAGATAAATCAAGAAATTTTGAATTTTTTTAGGACTTTTTGAATTTTTGAAATTTTTATGATTTTATGATGAATTTCAAATTTTATGATGTTGAGACGATTTATCTCCGGATAATGAAGAATGATCCTTCCAATTGATTAAATGATGCCTTGTTTGAAAAATAAGAAACAATCCCACTTAAATACCCTCCAATTACCCCTTTTAAAAGATAAAAAGATGAAAAAGTGAGCTCATTTGAATTCATTTGCATTGTGAGATTGAGTTGATTGAGCAATTAGCAAGATGGTGATCCCATACCGAACCCACCGATTTGAGTGGGTTCGATGACACAACCACGTCGCCACATATGGACCTCTGGTACGTACCTTGAGAAACCTCTTTTTGAAATTCGAATGTGTTTTTCCCGCATTTTTTATGTTTTTGAATTCTGCATTACTGCTTTTTAGCACATTTATGACCTGTTATAGTGCATAGATAGGTTTTTTAGCGCATAGAGAGATGTAGAGCATTTATGTTAGATTTTGGTGCATCGATTGACTGTTTTGGCACATCCATAGATTTAGTGCATTGATGTCCTGATGTAGCACATCTACTGATTATTTTAGCGCATTTAGTCTTTCAGCACATTGATGTGCTATTACGGTGCATTGATGAAATTCTGTGGCGCATCTATTTTTTAGCGCATAGACACCAGAATTGAGGAATCGTTAATTTTTCTCCTTGTTTTTGATGTTTGATGATCACATCAGCCATTGTTTTGATGATGTTGATAGGATAGATGATGATTGACCTCATGATAGGTGAGAGTCAAAGACAAATGCTCCACGAGATTTGATCAAAATCTCATTAGAGCTGATTAGATTGATTGATAGGTTGATTGATAAAATGTTGATTTGTGATATGTTATGATTATAGGAGGATTTTAGAGTTCTTCAGTCTCAAGAGCACTTCTCAAAGACCTGGGACATGATTCCACATTTGGTGTAGGTGGATATGGACATTATTGTGTGATGTGGTTTGTCTTCCTTGATTGATATGCCCCAGTATATGATTAACAGGGGACTGTTGACCACATTAGTTGAGAGGTGGCATAGTGACCACAACACTTTCCATTTGGCCACTGGTGAGATGACAGTTAGGCCAGAGGATGTGTACTGTATATTAGGGATTCCCATGGTTGGAGAGCTAGTCATGTATGATCACACCGAGTAGGGAGGTACCCATGCATTGAGGAGGATTTTTTTTGATGACGGGATTAGTGGTTATGAGATCCCATGGTAGGATATGGTTGATTCGTATTAATCATTACCATTAGTTCTAGCTAGATTCATTGGAGGTTTCCTATGTCCCAACCGTAGGTTGAAGGGACTATTCATTGGCTGGGGCCAGATACTAGAGAGTATGATTGTGCATGGGGTTCCTGCATGTTAGCTCATTTGTATCATGATCTGCATCAGGTGGTATATCTTGGAGCTTCAATTTTATCAACTAGAGTGACACTACTTTAGATTTGGGCTTGGGAGCATATAGTTGTTACTTGTCCTATGGTAGATAGAGCTCATCCAGTTGGTTGGCCATATGTTTTTGGATACATAGGTCCGGTTGTCTAGCACAAGCTAGGAAAATTGGAGTATTGGTGGCATGTTCTCAATGATCTAGAGACCGTTAATAGCGACCATACTTGGATTGTGAGTAGTGGCCCAAGGATGATATTGAGATGCCATATGTTTTCATTTGAGGTAATTGATTGGCCAAATATAGTTTTTTATCGAGAGATTTCTACTCACGAGGGTGCTTCGTCAGTATGGCCAAGTTCAGGTTATGCCCCAAGGAGCTGCATTATATGCTTGGAGACGACATGATATTCCAGAGTGGGGACCCATGCTATCTTATGATGTAGCTTGTGAGGATTATTTTGGATTGTAGCCACAAGTATGGGATTACTATCAAGAGATTGCAAATGCTTTGATGGCAGATGAGTATGCTCAGTATTTCTTCACACATGCTTTCTCGAGGATTCTAGTCCAAATGAGCCAATGTCGACATTGGATAATGATGAGAGAGCACCAACACATGCACCGAGATAGAGGATGGGTGGGGGAGATGGTGATGAGGAGGAGGGAGATGGGGGAGATGGTGGAGATGAGGGTGGTATAGGTGGTAGGAAGACACTAGATTTCAAGGTACCCTGGAGGACGAGATCTATTGTTCCTTCAGGACAGTAGTAGTCAGGACCTTCTCAGATTCAAATTCGTGTGCCTTCTCATCAGCAGCATGTACAGATAGATTCCTTACAGGCATAGGTGCGGGGTTTACAGGGACAACTGGCACAAGCACAAGAATAGATTTCCTCTCTGATAGTAGAGAGAGATGATGCTAGATAGAGATGTGAGCATGCAGAGGCTTTAGTTGAGAGATTGCAAAGAGTGTCCAAGGGGACCACTACAGGAGATATGCTCAAAGAGGTTCGACATTCAGCCAGAGAGGTAGAGTACTACAAGCTACGATACTATGAGGTTGTTCATGCAGAGCGATGTACCCCTAGCTATGCACAGTCTGTTAGTGCTAGATCAGGTCAGATTCATTCTCGGACTACGAGTAGGCATGTGACTGGGCCACCTCCCAGAGATCCATCAGGTAGGGATCTAGGTGAAGGTCCATCTGGTGGTACAACAGTAGGCACAGTGAGGCCTACATTGTCTGGGGGGAAAAACACATAGCCTTTGTGTTCATATTTGATATACTGAGAATCGATGTATACATTTATTCAATCGAGCACTTTAGAATTTCTTACCACTTTGTTGATGTATCTTTCCACATTTTGGGATATCATTATACACTTGACATTGATTATTTTGAGATTATATGAGATGCAGCGGATACTATTGATCTATATGTTGTCTATATGCTTTTATGATGAATGCAATTTGATTTCTACTCTATATGCTATGTGATGTTTTATATGATTATGCCATGGTTGTGTATGGGTTCAATAATGAAATGATGATGCATGGATTATAATTCTATATGCTTTTATGGATGATGCTTTATGCTATATGAGTTGGATTTAATCACGCGGATTAAGATGTGATGCACTTTATTTGTTTGTATTTTTCTAACGCAAATGTATGATCTAATGCATGGATGAATGTATTATATGATAATTCTTTCTAATGTATGTATGATATGATAATGATTATGCAACTACATGAGAATGATATTTTTTTTGTTAATGTCAAATGTAATCAATCCTTAAATGAGAGATAGAATTATTTTGAAATTCACCAGCCTTGGAAAATCTAAAATGTAGATGCAAAACTAATATGGATGCAGTCTATCTTAACGATGCAAATCTAAATATGAAATGTTGTCATTTTGTCAGCCGTATTTGTTGTGCTTGGTATCATCATTGATATTTTAATATGTTAAAAGTTAGTACAAACATCAATGGTATAATTAAACCATGATGACCTGAGTACAACTTCCATTGATTTTTGATATTGCAAGGTAACATAAGCATCTAGGTATAATTGTACTGAGATGACTTGAGTATTTCTTGCGTACAAATAGACAAGAGCTAATCCTTTTCCTATGTGAATCTAGAATGTCATCAATGATACTTTGCAGAGCACGTCCCGTGATAGATTTACATAGTAGTAATGATCAACTCACAAACAACAGACAAAGAGAAATCATACTCGATCATAACTTCTCTAGTCCATGACACCCTTGAGTTGCTCCAGAGAAATGATAACAAAAATCAAATTACAATAGTTGAACATTCATGCTAAAGTGATTAAACCATGATTCAAAAGAACATCATCCAGTGAGATTTATTTTGATCGATCTGGTTGTTGATTTGAATGGTTGGTTTTTTTTCGAAAGATTGTGATTGATGTTCAATGCCGAGTTTCACTATGATCGTTATGTTTGCTATGTTGTTTGACTATTGCTTGTCCATTGTTTTAAGCTCAAAGTAGGTTGCCCCCAATGAGTTCAGGATTTTTCCCCTAGTGAGAAACCAACCATTTATTATGAATATGCACAATAAACTCCAAGCCAAGATGAAACACGACCACGACGCCTAGATAGGTACATGAGGTTCATATGATGAACAGGCATAATGATGGAAAAAAGCAGATGACCAACACATGTTCCAATAGATGGAAAAGCTAATCTATCACAAATAGTGCCTATTTCTAGGTTTTCACTACTTGTTTTATTGCACTTTTTCCGATTTTATGATTTTTTTGTTATCACCAAGACTCCTGTTTGCCAGGTTTTCATCAAGGTAATGATTTTTTTTATTTTTCACTTTTTCTTTTTTTTGTATTTTTTGCTTTTTGGCTTTTTTTATCTTTTTTGCTTTTTTTGGATTTTTATCTTTTTTTGGATTTTTCAGCTTTTTACTTTTTTTGGATTTTTAGCTTTTTGAACCGTGCATTGGATGAGTTATGTATAAAACTTTTTAAGATGAATTTTATTGATAGGTTCTTCAAATAGGTCCCCTTCAAGTGTAGATAATTGATATGCTCCAGATTCATATATTGATACAATGACAAAAGCACCTAGCCAATTAGGTTCAAATTTTCTGTTATTTTCCTGATCCTATTGATTATGAGGATTCTCTTTGAGTACCAAGTCACCAACCTAAAATTTTCTTGGTCTTACCTTGTGGTTATAGCTCCTCAAAATTCTTTGTTGATAAGCTTTCAGATGATCAATAGTATGCTGACAATGTTCATCTAATAATTCCAACTCCTGTAGTCTGGATACTCGATAGTCTTCTTCTGAAATGATTCCCTTCAATGATACCCAAAGTGAAGGTAATTCAACTTCAATAGGTAAGATGGCTTACGATCCATACAAAATGGAATATGGTGTGGCTCCTGTAGGGGTGTGGATGCTAGTATGGTATGCCCACAAAGTAGGGTTTAATTGAACATACCAGTCACGTCCAGCCTCATTGACAATTTTCTTCAAGATTTTCAAAATGGTCTTATTTGAGGCTTCTGCTTGGCCATTCCCTTGAGGGTAATAGGGTGTGGAAAAGCAATGTTGGATATTAAATTTTTCACAAAGTTCTTGTACATCCTAGTTTTTGAAGGGTCTACCATTGTCAGTGACAATGGAGTTAGGGATGCCATATCGACAAACAATGTAGTTCAAGATGAAAGAGGAAATTTGTTTACCAGTGATGGTGGTTAATGGGATAGCTTCAATCCACTTTGTGAAATAATCAGTGGTTGTGATTATGAATTTATGCCCATTAGAGGAAGATGGATGAATATTACCCATAAGATCAGGTCCCCATTGACAAAAAGGCCAAGTCAATGTGAATGGTTGCAGCTCCTACACCAGTGCATGTATGAGATTTCCATGGATTTGACACTTCTTGCACTTCTGAACAAATTGAAAAGATTATTTCTCCATGTTCGGGCAATAATATCCCAAGTGTAGGATTTTCTTAGCTAGAGTAAGACCACTTGAATGAGAACCACAAATACCTTCATGAACTTCTCATAAAGTTTTTTCAAATTCGTTACATTCAAGACATCGATAAAGTGTATCAGCTATTAGGGTGTATTGGGCTGCTTGACAAATAAAGTTGTGTTTTTGGTTTTGGGATAGATCAGGTAGAAGGGTATTGTCTCTTAGATAGGTATAAATCTTCCCATAGATTGAAGAATTAGCCTCAAGTAGATGGTACATGACTTGGGATTTAGGATTGTCATATGTGGGATTAAAAAATTGTTCTACCATGAATTCATAACGACTTAGTTTTTCTGGTATTTGTAAAAGAGAAGCAATGGTTACCATGGAATCTACAACTTTGTTGTCTACTCTTGGAATTTTTTCAAACTTGATCTCAAAAAAGTATTTCTTTAAGTCATCTACCATTCTCTTGTGTGGCATCAGCTTGTCATCTTTTGTTTGATAGTCATCATTAACCTGATTGATGACTAATTGAGAGTCTCCATAAACCTATAATTCTATGATTTTCCATTCCACTGCTACCTTGATACCAATGATTAGTGCTTCAGATTCCACCATGTTTTTAGTGCAAGGAAACATCAACCTGTAAGATTTTGGGATAGTGTGTCCTTGAGGAGTAACAAATAGGATTCCAGGACCCGATCCACGTTGACTGTAAGACCCATCAAATTTTAATATCCAATGTTGTGTTGTCATTGTGAGGACATCTACATATGGGAATTCAATGTGCATAGGATGGTCATCTTGCAACGGTGCTTTAGCTAACTGATCTGTTATTTCTTGGCCCTTGATTGCTCTTTTATCCACATATTGAATGTCAAATTCACTCAATATTATCACCCACTTTGCTAATCTTCCTGTTAGATTGGATTTGTTGAGTAGATATTTTAATGCATCTATCTTGGCTATTAGTTTGATGGTATGTGTTAACATATAGTGTCACAATTGTTGAGTAGAAAACACCACTTCCAAACAATATTTTTCAATGAATGTATAGTTAAGTTCATAGCCATTCAGTGTCCTACTGATGAAGTAGATGGCCCTCTCTTTTCCTGTAAAGTCTTCTTGTGCTAGAAAAGCTCCCAAAGATACCTCAGTAGTTGTAGAAGTGGTTTTCCCTCTATTGGTGGTACCAATATAGGTAGATTCATCAAATATTGTTTCAATTGATTAAAGGAAGCTTCGCATTTTTCATCTCATTGGAAAGAAACATTCTTGTGTAACAAATGAGTAAAAGGATGAATTTTGACTGCCAGTTGCGCGATGAATATTCTAATGGATTGGAATATTCCTTGTAGGGATCTTATTTGGCTAATGTTCTTAGGAGGAAAAATTTATGTGATTGCTTTGAATTTTGTTGGATCTACTTCAATGCATTTAGCTGAGACTATGTATCCTAAGAGTTTTGTTGATGTTACTTGGAATACATGCTTCTTTGGATTTAAATGCACATTGAATTTTTGCAATCGAGTGAAGATTTTATCCAAGATTTCTAGATGTCCTTCCCTGGTGAATTATTTTTCCAATAGGTCATCCACATAGTCCTCCATGAATGTGTGCATCATGTCATGAAATATTGTTGTCATTGCATGCTGATAATTGGCTCCTATATTCTTTAATCCAAAAGGCATGGCGTTCCAACAAAATGTACCCCATAGGCATGTGAAAGATGTTTTGTCTTGATCCTCTAGTGCAATTTTGATCTGATTATAGCCTGAAAAATTGTCCATGAGTGATAGCATAGTATGTCCTACTATTAAATCCACAATGATGTCTATATTGGGCAAAGGAAATTTATCCTTTGGACAAGCCTTGTTAAGATCCCTAAAATTTGTGCATATTATAATGTTTTTGTCTGGTTTGGAGACTGGTACAATGTTTAAAATCCATTCTACATTGTCAATTGGTTGGATGAACCCCGTGTCCAATAATTTCTTTAATTCTTCTTTCACTAGTAGGGCGATGTGTGTATGCATTTTTCTCAATTTCTACTTTATTGGCTTCACTCCAAGTGTTATGGATAAATGATGCATTATTATATCCGAATCTATTGCTAGCATGTCAGCATAGGACCAAGCAAAATTGATGTCTTTCTTCAAAGAATTTGGTGAAACTTGGCTTTTCTTGCTCTATCATTGATGCCACTAGGTGTAGGGTCTTTACTATTTCTGATGTACCAATGTTTATGGATTGTGTAGGCTCAACCAATACTGAAGATTTCCCATGATAGTGCTCAAGAAGAGTTTCAAATATCTCATCCTTCAGTGCCTCAGAGAGGTTTTCACCATTGGATATGCTTTTTCTTTTTACTTTTTCATGATCTAATACTGCCATTGCATGGTTTTCACCATTAGATCAATTTTTTGTATTCTTTATTTTGAAGCTAAGAGATTTGGCACTCCCCTGGTTGGAAGCTTCGTTATGAAATTCATTGGTGGAACTTTTTTCTATATTTTCCGAACAAAGGAAGTTGACAATGGCATCATCATCTAAAAAGATAGGGATATCAAGAGGCTCGGTTTGTTCCCATTCAATGAGTTCAAGATGTACCAAAGGTAATGAATCATCGAATTGGTCAAGATCAAAGGCGGTAATGGTCATGATGGAAACATTTTCAAAGTGTTTGATAGCAATGTCAAGGTCTATAATGTTACTCTCCTTCGAATGATCTATCTCGCTCGATGTCTAATCGTCCTCACTAAAGTCATCGATATGTAGTGATCCAAATTCAAGTGGTCTAGACTTTGAACTTTTTCCCTCCATACATATGGGTGCATACCTCTTTATCACATCAATTTCTTTGTCTTCAAAAGATACTTCAGATAGTGAATCCCATTCATATTCATTTGAGTTTTTTTTAGAACTAGCTTGCAATTGGAGAATTCATTCACAAATCTGTTGAGTGGTTTCTTCTTTTGTCTCTTCTTTGTATCCTAATCTTGTCTTGTCTTTTGTATTCATTGTGATAGGCTGAATTGGTTCCATAATACCTTCTTTTCGTTTGACAATAGGACCTTTTCCTTCATATCCCATCTTTTCTAATATTGTGAATCCTTGACCATATTGCTCTATTGGTATGCTAGAAGTTGCCACTTGGGATTTTTTCTCATCTTTATAAATCCAATTTAGAATGTATTTGTCCTCAAATTCATCAACTAGAGTGCCTGCTTTTACAAATTTACCATCAAAGATCATGATGGGTTGTGAATATTGTTGTCTAGATGTTGATGGCTACCCATATGATTCTGGAGAAGGTAGCAGATGTGAGAGACATAAGGACTGCTCAATTGAATACTCACCCATGCCTTTCTCTTTCAACTGAATCTTTTTCTCAAACTATTTTGAGAAGGAATTGAGTTGGATTTCATTTCTTGAGGAAATGGGATCACCAATTCCTTTATCTTTCGACTAAACCTTTTTCTCAAACTATTTTGACAAAGAATTTAGTTGGCTTTCATTACTTGATGAAATAGAAGTGGGAGTCTCTCTGTTATGTGGTACAAAAAAATCTTGGATTGTCTTGAGAGTGTTGCAGTATTAGGGATTGTTGAATCATCTGAAATGGTGATCTCTTGTCCATTGTAGGGGAATTTCAAGCATTGATGGCATGTTGATGGTACTGCTTGGATTTCATGGATCCAAGGTCATCCCAAGAGTATGTTGTAAGTCAACTCCTTGTCCAAAACTTGGCAAATTATATCTTTTACAACTGGTCCCACTTGAATTGGAAATACTATCAGTCCTTGAGAGGATCTTTCTTCTCCATCATAAGCTTTTATGGTGATCTTTCTTCTAGAATCTATTATATTTTTTGAATATCCCAATGCACAGATAAGCTTTAAGGTGTAGATATTTAGACCAACTCCTCCATCTATTAAAATGTGTTTGACTGATGTTTATGGATTAAAACCTCAATATGGAGTGGAGCGTTATGTGGATGAGTGAGGGATGCATCATCGTTTTATGAGAATGATAAACAATGGGGTGCAGTCAAATGTCCTACCATGGCTTGGAATTGACAAACTTCCAAATTAGTTGGCATTGTGGTGTCCACCAAAGCATTTTCCAAAATTTCCTTATGGGCTGGTGAAATTTTAAGAAGTTCCAATATGGATATTTGTGTTGGGATCTTTTGCAATTGGTCTATGATATTGTATTTATTTGAAGGGGCAACAGGTGTTTTAGATGTATTTCCTTTCAATACAAACTTGGATTGCACTCTTGTGGTCATGTTTACTAGTAAATTGTCCTATTTATTGTTGATTTTGATGACGTTGATTTGATTATCAACTGTAGCCATGTCTTGTTTCTTCTCAATTTCGATGTCATTAACTTGATTATCAGCTGCAACAATGTCTTGTTTGTCATTAATTTTATTATTAGTTGCAACAATGTGTTGTTTGTAATTAATTTGATTATCAGCTACAAAAATGTGAAGGATGGTAGAATCATAGACATAGTTCACATTTTTCCCTTTGTTTGTCGAAGAGGATTCTCCTTTTCCATAATTGGGTAAAGGGTTTTTAAATGCTCCATGATCAAAATTTGTTTGAGGTCCTTCTATCGATATTTCATGTTTGTCTATCAATTCTTGCACCAAATGTTTTAGTTGCATACAATCATTTGTTTTATGACCTTTGTTCCTCTGAAAATCACAGTAATATGCATCATTCCACCATGTTGGTTTGAATCTTCATTCCCAATCTTGTGCCTTTGGTAATGTTATGAGTTTGTTTGTAAGAATTTATTTTAATGTCGATTCAAGTGACTACCCCAAAGGTGTAAATTTTCTGCGATTTGATGGCACTCAATATGGTGTTGAGGCTAGTTTAGATTCATTGTTGTTTTGATTGTTTTTGGGTGTAATATATGATAAATTGAAGACTAGTTTTGTGTTATGTGTATCAGTTGTGCCATCATTACCAACTCTTCAAATGATCTAATACCTGGTGGTAGTTTTGAAAACCATTCCATGCATTGACCACCCAAAATTCTTGGAAATAGTCTCATTAAACAAGTCTCTTCATGTGCAAATTCCAAGCTCATGGTGCAAAATTCTCTTACATGATCTAGAGGATCAGATTTTCCATTGTATTTGTCATATTTTGGAAGATCACAATTTGGTGGAAATGGTATCATGTTCAAACTTTTGTCAAAGGGATAAGGACAAATGTCTTGCAACAAATATCTTTTGGTTGTTCCTCTTTGCATATCTTGGATTTGTTGTTGAAGATTTTGGATTTGTTGAGTTAAAGCATTCATGGGATCTGTGTTTCGTGAATCACCTTATGTTTTCTTGGGAGCTCCCTTCAATTGGTTGACATCAAAATCATTGGGTAGTTTCACACCTTGGTTTGCCAACATCAAAAAGTATTTCTCTCCATCTTTTTCTAGAATTTTCTCCATGAACTTGTGAAATTTAAGGTCTTGTTGAGCTTGTTGAATGTCTTCGTCAGTTATCTCATCTGTTTCAAGTTGGTGAAACTTATGAAAGGGATTTTCTTCTCCTTTTGCCATGGTGGTTTGGGTTTCAATTTCTTTTTATTTGAGTTTTTATTTTTGATCTCTTGTTAAAATGGGCATCCAAGTGTTAAAGTTTTACTATACTTTGTGTAACTAAGGGTTATTTTTAGGTTTAGATTAGATGTTAGCAAATCAATGAAGACAATAAACCCAAAGCAATTAAAAAATACAATGGAAGTAAACAAAAGAATGATTATACCAGAAAACTGCTGAGACCTCCATGATTCATTTTTGTAACACCTTCTAGCTTGCTGGTTGATGTGTTGCCCTTATATTTGACATGCGAGCAATCTGTAAATAAAATCTAAGTCCTACACCAAGCTTTGAAGGATTTGATCAAAGTCTAAATGCCTAATGCCTGAATATGCCAAGACTAAATGAAGTAAGATGACAAATGTTGCAATGTCTAATGTGTAATATCTAATGCCTCCTACAAAAATGAGAGGAAAATGGCATTTTATAGAAAATGCCATTTTGAACAGACGGATGAGATTGAATGTCAATAAGATGTCCTAATCAATGGCCAAGATTTAATGTTGTAGTATGGACTAGGTTTAGGTCAAAATTAGGGCAATGACAAGAAATGAAGGGTTGAGATTGAATTATGAGATAATTCAATCAAGGGATGAAATTGAATGAGATGTCAAGAGATAATATTTGATGTGGAAGATAAGATTGGCACAGAAAAAGAGGTGATAGGAGTAATTAAATAATAAAAATTATTTAATTTAGGTGGAAAATGAATAATTAAATAATTAAAGATATTATTTAATTATAGAAGAATGTGAGAAAAGGAATAATTTTGAATTAAGTAATGATTTAATTAAAAATTCAAGAGAGTGGACCAAATTAAATAAATAAAATTTATTTAATTTATGAGAGAAAAGGCTAATGAATAATTATTTAATTATTTAATTATAGTGGAAGGTGGATAAAAATTTGATAAATAAGAATTTATTTAATTTTAGAAAGAAGAGGACTTAATTGGTGACGTAATTAAATAAATAAAATTTATTTAATTAATCAGGGAGGAATAAAGATAAAAAAATGAATTAATTAAATAATTAAAATTATTTAATTAATAGAAGACTTATGACATTAGAAAATAATTAAATAATTAAAAATTATTTAATTATCAAAGACAAGAGGGGAAATGATTTTGAATTTAGAAATCGAAAGCCCGGGACAATTTCTAGTGTCTACATTTTGCCCCTCTTTGTCATAATGTAGCATGTCACATTGTGACAAAGAAAATAAGTCAAAAATATGCCCCAGTGCAAAATAAGATGAGGAAGAATGACGAGGAGGGTTGTGGTATGCCCCCTCGAGAGGACAGACAGGTTCCAAGAACACAGGTGTGCTCTCGAAATTGATGAGAAGACTTAGAATATGAAGAGACAAAGGAATGTTAGTGCAAAAGATATGGATGATGAAGATGCAGACTAGATGAAAGAATCCTTCAAAACTTGTAGTAGGACTTTAATATTTATTGCTCTTAATCATCATTGGGCAGTAGAATGACACAAATGGACAACAAACACCATGATATGACATAGACCAAGGTGTGCAAGGTCATCCACTTGAAAAAGACATCGCAGACAAGGAATGTCCTAACTCCTACTAAGGGCGAAGTTGCCCCAGTCTTTTTGTCAAGACAATCCACAGACAACAGTCAAAGAAAATAAAATAGGCCAGGAGACGTCATCGACCTCTAAATCCTTCATGGGACATCCTCGAGGTAGCTAGTAACATGAAAAGACAAGACAGTAAAAATATAAGACAAAATAGCCAAGATAGTCAAAAGATAAGACAAGATAGACCAGAAAGATTAACAACCATTTTATTTTGTTTGCCAATTTTGTTTGCCAAAGATTGATTTCTTGTCGGTTTGATAGTTTTGACAGTTTAAGAGTTTTTCCAATTTGATGGTGTTGACAGTTTGACGGAGCCTATTGTCAGGAAGGACACATCCTAAAAAAGGAAAAGGACATTTTGACGAGGTCCAAATCTGAGAAGGACACATCTTGAAGAGGACCAAAGAGTGATGATACTAACATTGTTTTGACTAATATGTTTTGGCAAGTTGACTGATGTTGACTGTATGATTGATTGGACTGTGCTGTCTGATTTTGACCAATTTTGACATTGATGTTTCGAATGACTGTCTTGTGTTTGAGTTTGACTATGTCGAACTTATTTGACTGATGTGACGATTATGACAAATGCCATGATTTTATTTGGACCAACCTAAAAGGACTAATCTAATGTCTCGGGGACTCATCAACTGATGGCCTTGCCTATGTAGCAAATGCGCAGAGACAACGTAGTTCGACAATGACATGGACTGACTGACATGACTGACTTTGACTCCATTTTTAGGATTTTGACATTGATTTGGATGTTTTTGTGTTTTTATTTAGGATGTTTTATGATTTTTAGGTCTTTCTTCAGGACATTTTATGATGTTTTTGGTCTTTCTTTAGGACATTTTATGATGTTTTTATCTTTTTTCAAGACATTTTATGATGTTTTTGTCTTTTTGTCGTTTTATGATTTTTTTGGATTTTGATGTTTAAGAGGATCGTGACAAATGCATATGACTGATGCCTACACATGAGAATCCAAGGACAAACATGATTGTGCCCCTACTCAAGCTGAATACCAATTGACAGGTGATGACAACATTGTTTGATGTGGGAAGGATGCATCCCAAAACAACGTGAGGACGATGATGATAATGTGATGAAAGTATCGAGGTCTGCACCGAGCCATGAACAAAGTCAAGTAACGTTTTGGATAATGTGCTTGTATGGATTAGACTCGTTGCATTTGGAATGACTTGGTTAGGACTAGATGGGATGACAATTATCCTTAGACCGTTTGACAAGGGAAAGCCAAGATAGGTGACAAGCATGAAAGGATAGGGGGTGGCCTTGGTAAAAGACGGGAGACATGAGACTAAGGGAATTGTCATATGATTTTCAAGGACTGTGTCACATAAGGATAATGAGTTTTACGTCAGCAATGACATGATTTTTCATGGATAATGTATGACCAAAGGATAGGCATGTCAAAAGTTTTCCCAAAACATGATTTATGTGTGTCAGTTTTATGTCAAGACCAAGATATGTGGGAATGATATGAATTAAATGGTTGGATGCCAATGCCAAGAGGAAGGCCTAGGAGATGAGATGACTTTCCCCCAAGTGTAACAGTCCACATAGATGATTTATTTTACACATAATGCCTTTTTTCCAGGTTTTCATCATGGTACTTATCCAGGGCGCCTATTTTCCAGGTTTTCACCATTGGATGACATTTTTTTCTTTACTATTTTCTTGACTTTTTTATTTTTTTGGTGTCACCAAGATGCCTGTTTGCCAGGTTTTCATCAGGGTGGCAATGTTTTACATTTTTCATTTTTTTTTTGTATTTTTGATTTTGTGGATAGCCTGGATGCTTTAGATAACCACTAACTATTCTGAATCCACTGACGGTGCCGATGTAGAGACTGGTGCCATGATATGCCAATAATGACCTGTCTAAAGTAATTGTCTTGTCAGGGTCGTAGCGCTTGTATACAACTAATCAATGTAATTGTGGTCCTTTCTGATACTAGAGTTGGCCTTATCAGAATACGCACATCATGATAGAGTGCCATGAGAGTCCTTGCGGTAAAGAGTTGCTTCCAAGATGTGATGTATTTGTGACGTGGGATCATTGGACTTTAGACGAGATGTAGGGTTATGACGAATGATGGTAGACGTGGAAAGATTGTGTGGATGTTTGGATGAATGACTTTTTATTTTCCAAACTTGGGATGGTGGATGACGGATTTTGGAGGGATGGTGTTTGGAACCAACACTTTTATATGCCTTGATTGATGACCATTTTGAAGGAGGTGGACATGTGTTATATGTGGGAGTCCTCTTGTCTTGTGGCTCCACATTGTGATTGACTTTTGTATTTGACTTGGTGTCTTTGTTTGATCCATCTTTCTTTGGGATCCATTTTAAGTTCATTTGTCCACTTGTCTTTTTGTTTGATTCAATGGCCTTTGACATTTTATTTTGATCTTTTGAATTGTAAGACTTTTGTTTTTGTTGGTTCCAAAGGGAAGGTTTATTTATGATGGAATGACGGTTCATGGTGTGGGTGGAGGGGGTGTTGGTAGCAATCTTATGACAAGGATTTCTCATGGACTCCATTGAAACGTTTGTATCTGAAAAAGTTGCCCACAGTATTGAGGAGGTACCATTGACATCATTTGATTTACTAACTAAGGAATAGCCAAGACCTTGATGTCTGTAATTTGCTTGAAGTTGTATTGGTTCTAGAATGCCTTGCTCGTGTATGCCTAGTCCTTTGCCTTGATATTGCATGCTTTGACAGATTCTATTTGCGATGGCGTATTTGTTGTTTTGAAAGCAAGATGCTAACCCATCATTAGGTATGTGGATACTTTCACTTGTAATATTTTCATCTGCAAGAAAGCCTGCTCTGACAAAGATAGATGACCCTAGTTGATAAAGTGTCTTAGCTTCATTGTCATGTTGGAAATATTCCTGACTGATATCTTTGGTCTGATCATGTGACATGTCAGGTTTAGATGATTCTATTGGTGCTTCCAAGGAAATTTTGAAGCCATCATTATGTTTAGTGTCATAGAGTCCAATTATTTTAGCTATAACTTGATCATATGCAAGCATGTCCCTAGTGGAAGATTCTTGTTTTGGAGGAATATCGTCTATGTGTCTCATGCAGGCAAGTGTCTCATCGTGGGAAGTGTCAATAGTCGAGGCCTTTATAAGGTCAGAAAGTGTTTGATCATGAATGGCGTAAAGGTCAAGGAGTGGATTGTTTTGGACTTCTTGGTCAATGGTAGGGTCTTGGTCAAAGATGGGGTTGTCATGGATTTGGACTTCTTGGTCAATGATGGGGTCTTGGTCAAAGATGGGATTGTCGTGGATTTGGACTTCTTGGTCAATGGTAAGTGTACTTTGGATGTCATGATTGTCTTGAAGGACTCCTTGAATGGAGTTTAAGATAGGGTCATGGGATGGACTACCTTGTTCTTGACATGAGGGTGACATTATAAGGTCATGTTTTGGGCTTTCGTTTTGACATGTATCCTCAAGTTTAGACAATGGGATGTGCCTTGGAGTAATGACAGAATTTTCATGACTCGATGTGGCTTGCGAGGGGGTGACTTGAAAAAGATTAATAAATGAAGGACTAGGATAGGACGTGGGGACTTGGACTGGACTAGTATGTGAAGGACTAGGATATGACATGGAGACTTGGACTGGATTAGTATGTGAAGGACTAGGATATGACATGGGGACTTGGACTGGATTGGTGTAAGGTCGACTAAAATAGGATGTGGATACTTGGATGGGATCAATATGGTATGATGTGAGGACTTGACATGAGTTGTTAGATGGTTGATAAGGCATGTATACTTGGACGGGATTGATAGGTGAAGGGTCAGAATATGACGTGGAGTTTTGGAATGGACTAGTTGATAGCTGGCTTCCCTTGTCAAGGTTAGGATAAGGGTGATAAGTGGACGTTTGTTGTGAATTACTGGTAGGATTTATGTCAAGTGACTATTGATGGTGAGGGTAGACAGATGGAGGTGGCAAAGTATTTATGTCAAAGCCTCATGGTAACTTAGCTTGCATGTTCGATTCACGTCGGGTTCACCAATGTAACTAAGGGTTATTTTTAGGTTTAGATTAGATGTTAGCAAATCAATGAAGACAATAAACCCAAAGCAATTACAAAATAAAATGGAAGTAAACAAAAGAACAATTATACCAGAAAACCGTCGAGACCTCCATGATTCATTTTTGTAACACCTTCTAGCTTGCTGGTTGATGTGTTGCCCTCATATTTGACATGCGAGCAATCTGTAAATAAAATCTAAGTCCTACACCAAGCTTTGAAGGATTTGATCAAAGTCTAAATGCCTAATGCCTATGACAATATGAGTGAAAATTCCTATGCCTGAATATGCCAAGACTAAATGAAGTAAGATGACAAATGTTGCAATGTCTAATGTGTAATATCTAATGCCTCTAATGTCTAACATCTAATGACTCCTACAAAAATGAGAGGAAAATGGCATTCTATAGAAAATTCCATTTTGAACGGACGGATGAAATTGAATGTCAATAAGATGTCCTAATCAATGGCCAAGATTGAATGTTGTAGTATGGACTAGGTTTAGGTCAAAATTAGGGCAATGACAAGAAATGAAGGGTTGAGATTGAATTATGAGATAATTCAATCAAGGGATGAAATTGAATGAGATGTCAAGAGATAAGATTTGATGTGGAAGATAAGATTGGCACAGACAAAGAGGTGATAGGAGTAATTAAATAATAAAAATTATTTAATTTAGGTGGAAAATGAATAATTAAATAATTAAAGATATTATTTAATTATAGAAGAATGTGAGAAAAGGAATCATTTTGAATTAAGTAATGATTTAATTAAAAATTCAAGAGAGTGGACCAAATTAAATAAATAAAATTTATTTAATTTATGAGAGAAAAGGCTAATGAATAATTAAATAATTATTTAATTATTTAATTATAGTGGAAGGTGGATAAAAATTCAATAAATAAGAATTTATTTAATTTTAGAAAGAAGAGGACTTAATTAGTGACGTAATTAAATAAATAAAAATATTTAATTAATCAGGGAGGAATAAAGATAAAAAAAAATGAATTAATTAAATAATTAAAATTATTTAATTAATAGAAGACTTATGACATTAGAAAATAATTAAATAATTCAAAATTATTTAATTATCAAAGACAAAAGGGGAAATGATTTTGAATTTAGAAATCGCAAGCCCGTGACAATTTTTAGTGTCTACACTTTGACCTTTGTTTTGGGAGTGCCAATGAGATACTTAAGTCAAATAGCATGATGGATCCTATTGATGATACTATGGTAAATTTGATGTGCAACGTTTGTTTCGTGATGAAGGATGATAGATCTTGATGATGAAACTCAACTAAACAATCAGAGATGAGATTTGATGATTAGGAACTTTAAGATGTTTGATCTCAGTTTAGTTAAAGGAATTTCACTTGCAAAGACCATTTTCTTCAAGTTTAAACCAGTGTTGTGATGAGGAATTATCTTTGCTCTAGAAAGAGTCTCTAAATATGGTTCTAATTGTCTGATAGACGTTCAGTTTAGCTCTTTGTTTGTGAATCAAATGGATGCACTAAACCAAGTTGTAGATGCGCTAGAAGATGGAATAAATGCACTAAAACAAAGCTTGGATGCGCTAGACTATCCCCTATATGCACTAGAACATGAAGTGTATGCACTGAAAGATGAAGGAAATGTGCTAGAAAAGACCATGTATGCGCTAAAATATGTGGTAAATGCGCTAGAACAATCTAGAGATGTGCTAGGCTATGAACTCAATGCACTGAAATAAGAAGTTGATGCATTGAAAGACAGAGTAAATGAGCCAGAACAGACCCTATATGTGCTGAAAGGTGTGATGAACGCCCTAGAATAGAAATATTATGCATTGAAAGATGTGGTGAATGCACCAAAACAAAAAGCTTATGCACTAAACTGGAAATGTCACTTTTTTTGAAAGTTTGTCTAGTTTTTTTCTTGTTTTTGAATAAGTGAATTAAATGCTTTGGATGGATGATTTTCTGAACAATGATTTCAAACACAGAAGGAAGTTGTAAAACAGTTGTTTCATCCTATGATCTAAACATTAAGTGTATGTTTGAGGACCTGGTCCGATCCCTTTTGATTTCCACTGGTATTAAACTATAGCAAACAAATCAGTCACCCTTCTAATGTCAAGGGTCATTAATAATAGCACAACCCACATCTTAGAACTATGTTAGCTCGCACAACCCTATCATCCCCTAGAGGGCACCCGTGTTTTTTCCTTTTTTGGGTCTTAACCAAAATTCAATTCCTTCACTTTTGGCCAGAAATCCCTGGTAGTTATATGGTGAGTATCTTAGGGGAAGATTCTTCCCTCCCCTTGCACTGTGAATATTATAATGTTCGGGAACTGACTCGGCTGGCTACTACACTTAAAGTTATTAGTAAGGGATTTCGTTCATTATGGAAAATAATAAACTCCCTCAGGAGACCTCCCAACCTTTAGAACAAAGGCTTTGGGGATGGTTATCAATGCACACTATCGTTGAATGTGATTTTCATCACAATCACATTTGATTATAGTGGGTTGGAATACTTGGCTTTAGCCATTCCCACTTAGGTCGTCCTCGTACGGTGGGTAATTTTTCCCACTATGGAAAGCCTTCTAAAGGTACTAAATTGTAATAAAATGAAAGAGTGAGTCTAGCATTCTGGTCACCCAATAAATGGGAGAGCATAGGTCTATCACTTTACAAACACATCATACATGGTGTTCATGAACCTCGTAATTAAACTAGATGCTTAATTTAATCAAAAGGAAAATAACTCCAGCCCCTACAAGACACCGTTAGTAGTTTTAGATAATGCCTTTGACAACGTACAGAGCACCTGCAAAATAGAAAGAAACAAATCAGTTCCCAGAATTTTGAATTCCTGCAAATAAGAGTGTATGCGCTAAAATAGAGACCATATGCACTAAAAGATTCAACATATGCATTATTAAACAAACTCTATGCTCTATTATGGAAAACACAAAATGGAAACCAAATCTTGTAAATACACTAAAAGAAGAGGTGGATGCATTGGAAGATGCCACATATGCACTATAATAGAGCCTAGATGCACCAAAAGTCACCACCTATACACTGAAAGAAGCCACAGGTGCGCTACATCGAGATTCATGACCAAACCTGTTGATGAAAACTTGCCAGAAAATGTTAAAAACGGAGCTAGGCCCCACGGTGGGCACCAATTTATGTGTGTATGAATAATGTGAGTGCATAAGTAAATAATACAATGCACCAATGAAACATTATATTAGAGAATTCAAATGATAATCAAATCAAAACAAAAAACTCCCCAATGGTGTCTCATTGTCCTCTATCTCCAAGGATTCTTTAAGTCATTTTTTCTCTCAGATTGTTTGTGCACATGACTTTCCAAATGACAACCTAAAGAATGAGATGTTGGCAATGCAATAAATCTTTCCTACACTACATGATTGATTGCTAGACTAGCTGTAAATGATTGTGCAAAGATTAATGATATTGCTATGATATTGATAATGAAATGATATGATGAAACTACAAAAATTAATATGCAGCTAATGGTAATTCCATGATTAATCTACTTTATACTCAAATGCAAATACTAAAATGATAATTCTCTCTAAAATTCTGCAGAGTTTAATTATGCTCAGCTCTCTATATGCTTTTGATGTAAATGAGGGTCTACTTATAGATTTTCCAAGGCCATGAGCTTAGGTGGTAGGAATCAATAGTCTAGATTCAATCTGGAGAGATGGACGGTTGAGGATGAAGAGGTTAGAGAGAATCAAAGAGTGTGTTCCCTTTAGAAAAACAAATTACCAAGTGTGAAGAAGAATCAAATGAAGATGAAGGACAAGTGTCCCAAATTTGTTAGAATTTGTTGAGGATAAATGCCAAATTAAATATTAGAGATATTTAATTTTGTGAGACACATGATGAGGTGGAAGGTGAGAAGAAGTTAGTAGAAATGTGCTTAAATTCAAATTTAGAATTCAAGTTTAATAAGAAGAGGTTAATTAAATAAAACAAACTAATTAAAGTTGTTCATTTAATTAAGACATGAAGAAAATGATTTAAGATAGGAAGAATTATAGAAAATGAACTATATAAATAAAATTTTCAATTTATTTATAAGTAGAAGAATTAAAGATCATTAATTAAATAACTTGTATTTAATTA
Organism: Sequoia sempervirens; assembly: GCA_007258455.2. NCBI lineage: Eukaryota > Viridiplantae > Streptophyta > Pinopsida > Cupressales > Cupressaceae > Sequoia > Sequoia sempervirens. The sequence continues at coordinate 36,585 of VDFB02067381.1, forward strand.
ATTCCTCCAGACCAAATTTGAGTGTATACATCAGGATCTATTACATCACATTCCTTGCATTTCACATCACATTGCATTCCATACACATTACATCACATTCATAATATTAGTTCACATTACATAATATGGCTTACCATATTGCATATCACATTTTTTGCATTCATATCAAACATTTTTAAGCATGACATTTTTCATTATCATACAAACATTTCATTGCATTAACATAAAATTGCATGTGCTTATTACATTACATTTTGTAACATTAGGTCATTTCTATTACATCCATCATCAATACATATCATAATAACATTACATCTCATAATCATAAGCATCTCATCAATACATGACATCCATAGCACCATAAAAGTAAATGCATACATCATCATATAGAATTAAGACATCATCATAGGCTACATGAACATCATAAGGCATATATCATCATCCATAACACAAAAATAATAATAGACTATATAAAGAACTACACATCATATAATCACTGCAAAAAATGATATATATATATATCACTCAAAAAAAGCTTCACAGTAATATGTCATAATGTATCTCCCAAGAAAGAGCTCATAGGCTCGATGGAAAAAATACAAGTATCAAAATACATGGGTCAAAATGGGTCTATCTAGTGCTACCATGATCCCCAAAGCCCATGTTGCTGCTCTCACCCTAGCTAGATCTACTTTGAGACTACCTGCTACGAGACCGACCACTACAGACAACCTCTGAAGTGCTAGGTGCTCGTCGCTCTGGTGGAACTACCTCCTCGTAGAGCTTCCTATAATACTGCTCTCAGTGGCCAATCCTGAAAACCTCTCTGACCATATCAACTGTGGACCCATTGCAACTGGCAATAAATTCTAGGATCCTCTGCTCCACCTGTTGTGCCCTAATAATGGCTATTTCCCTCTCATAATGTAGGGTGTCTCTCTCTACCTGTAGCCCATCCCTCTCCACCCATAGAGCCTAAAGCTCAGCCTCTAATGCTTGTACTCTAGCCTACAAACTCGCCAGCTCCTGATCACTATCCCTTGTATCGCCTCTGATAGGTACATCCTCGAATCCCTCATCTCCATGAAGAATCCTCTCATGAAGGATCCGCTCCTCCTCACCCATCTCCTCCTCCTCGAGTTTCTCCCCATACCTTGCCACCTCCACATCCATAGCAAATATGTCTACTAGCACATCGAGCTACTCTACCTCAGGTCGCTCTCCCTCTACCTCTACATCCCACATGCCCTCCTATCTAGCCTCCTCTCTCTCCTCTCTCTCCTCTCTCTCCTCCTCTCCCTCCATCTCCTCTCCCTCTCCCTTCGCCTCTCCTGCTCGAGGACCTCGTCCTTGTTAAACCACTAGAGTTGGCTGATCTGGTTTGGTCAAAGGAATAGGCCTATGCACTGCCCACCATGCATCATACTCTATCATAGTTCCTGCATCCACTAGACCCCCTCTCCATTCCCATGACAGTTCCTATAATCCATCTATGGCCTACTCAGCTATAGCCACTATAATCACTGGGCCCCATGGTGTCACCTCTCTGGATGATCGAGTGAACACTATTGTACCCCATGGCATTCCCTACTGCTCTTTGAACAATCATAGAACTTGACTTGGAAAGTACATATCAATGATATGATGTGTTTGTATAGTTTGTCCAATAAGATATCTCTACTTCTGACACCATTGTAGATGTTGATCCTCCCCAAGCCACTGAACGCAATCTATCCAGGGCCCCCATATGAAACTAGCCAAGGTATCTAATCCTTGACGCTAATAGCCAATATCCCCAACATGTGTCTATGTGACTGCTCCTCTGTATATATATGCATATAGTACATTGGCCCCCAACTAGTGACCAACTAGTGGATGGAACACTGCAATGTGCTCCCAAGCCCATATCATCAAAAGAGTGACTTTGCAGCTCATGGACTATCCATGCTGATACACTATATCATGAAGTTGAAAATAAACCATCGCTAACAAACAGGACCCCCATGCATATAGAGTATCATTGGCCATCATCCCCACTAGCATCTCACCCCATCCAACTAGAAATCCATGTCCTTGACGTTCTGGAATGATTACCTCAGCAATCAAAGTGCACAATATATAGTCAAACCACTCATATCACTCAACCAATATCTCCCACCCGATCTCATACATGTCAATCCCCAAGTCTCGGACATCCTCATAGACATAGTAGGTGGTCAAAGCCTGATACCCCTCAACCCAGATCATACCTAGCCTACTCACCTCAGATCGGCAGTCGTAGGATCCTGTAGACATCTTCTAGTGTAATCATAGCCTCTCCTATAGGCAGATGAAATGAGCATGTCTCTAAATTCCACCTCTCAGCCAGTGCAGTCAGCATCCCTCTATTTTCCCTAATAATGGGCATAAATTTAATGTGATGCAAGCCAAGATGCCATAGTCTATTCTTTTTAGTGCTATTCAATTGGTATCACAATTGATAAGTGTCTGGTGGTCATGACTCTCGTGTATAGATCAGATCAAGATGAACCTGTGCTCAGCATGACAAACACTACATCAGTTAAACAACTTATTTAAAACTTACTTGGAACATGTCACAAAATTAAGTTAATCCTATTCTTACTCAATCTTGTTATCAGTCAATTGTGTCGCACAATTATCAAGTGCAATTCAAAACTATCAATTACATCGCAGGAGTTCGATTGTGCACAACCCCTAAACACTTGTGACTTATTCCTACACTTGCATCATTTCTAATATTATTGCGACTTATCCATATCAATTGTGCATAACTACAACCAGTTGTGTCGTGCAGTTGCAGTTGCAATTAAGCAAAGCGCGGATGTGTCGATCCCTAGCAATTGCATTAAAAAAAGTCAAATTCCTATCCTACCCTAGGTGTGTTTCTAGCACTTGCATTGAATCACAGAAAATTATGTCAAACATGATAGCACTTGTGGCTATCCTCGAATGATGCAATTGACTACTAAAATTTTAAACTACCTAAAAATGTGTGAAATAAAAATTTGACAAAAAGGGTTTGTATGCACTCACAGGATCTACTCCACCCTCCGGTCATCTGAATGTTTGCAATCGGTATGCTCTATGCTCAGTGTGAGGAATGCGCTCCATATTCACTCAGATCTCCTAATCTCCAAACTCCAAATGTGTAAAATGAACCTTTGACTTTCCAATTTCATACTTATACCTCCTAAAAATTAGGGTTTTAATAGGGTTTGTGTTGGTTGCACTTAAGCCTTGAACCTACATTTTAACTACCTCAAGGGTCCTAAAGGTCATTTCTTTTACCACCATAGCATTTTCTACCTATTATTTTGACTTTTCAAAACAATTTTCAATTTTTTTGAATTTTTTTGAAAAAATTGCAAATATTTTATGAGGGGGCATAGGTCTACTTCACTTTCACTGGGGCATCTTGGGGCATGTTTTGACTGATTTTCTTTGACACAATGCAATAAATTGCATTGTATCAAAGAGGGGCAAAATGTAGACACTAAAAATTGTCTTAGACCTACGACTCCTAATTTCTCCATCATTTCCCCTTTCACTCTTCATGATTAAATAGAATTTATTTATTTAATTGTTTCCACTTTCAACTATAATTAAATAATTATATTAATAATTTAGTTATTCACTGTTAGCTTTTTTGTCACAAATTAATTAAATTTTATTTAATTAATGATTCATCTTTTCTCTCACTTTTTGAATTAAATTTCTATTTAAATCAAAAGTTAACTCATCTTTTCCTTTTGCAATGAGATAATGTTTCCATTATTTCAAAATGCAAATTCCTTTTCGAACTAACTAATTTTTCAATTAATTTCCTCTTTCTCTTTCACTTCCAATCTTATCCCATCTCATCTCGATTAATTATTGGCATTGATCGAACTAAAAATCAATTGATCTTGACCATCCATTTCGTAACCTCCCTCTCATCAATCTTCATTCGTCGATCTTGGAATCTTTCTAGATGATTAATACCATTTGTTTGTTCAAATGGTTGCCTATAAAAGAATCCATTCTCTCCCATTTTTACATTAACAACCATTATCTCCAACTTTCTTGCTTACAATTTGTAGGTATTTGCACAAGTTAGACTACAAATCTGAGGGCATATTTGCAAAAGAAGAAGAGACAAAAGAAGTGATTCAAGTTCAATGGGGAGTGTTTCATTTGTTTTTTTTCATTTTGATCCTTTCATATGATTATTTTCTCTTGTTTAGATTGGGATTTTAGCTTAGATTTATGTTGTAGTTGTCACTTAGTCTATGCTATTTGATTTTTCCCATCTTACAATACTCATCATTTACTTTCCTGATTATCATTTGAGAGTCTCCATAAACCTGTAGTTCTTTTATCCTCCATTGAATGGCAATCTTCAGTCCTGTGATTAGTGCTTCATATTTTGAGATTTTATTTTTACACAGGAAATAAATTTTGTAAGCCTTAGGTATACTATCTCCTTGTGGTGTGAGAAATATGATACCTGCTGGACTAAGCCATGTTGAGTGTGGGAGCCGTCAAAGTATAAGGCCCAACGGCTTGTCTGTTCTATTAGTAGTATGCTTTCATCTAGGAATTCTATTGTGAGAGGTCGATGATCGTCCATTGATGCTTCTACTAGTTGATCTACCATGATTTTTCCTTTGATAGCCTTTCAGTCTATGTACTTTATGTCAAAATCTCTTAGTATCATTACCCATTTAGAAATCCTACGTGTTAGAGCTATTTTTTCCAATAGGTACTTTAGGGGATCTACTTTTGAGATCAACTTTACTTTCCTATTCAAAATGTAGTGTCTCAACTTCTGTGTCGCAAAGACGATAGAGAGACATGCTCTTTCTTTGTAGTGTCTCAACTTCTGTGTTGCTTGTGTTATAGATAGATATAGGATCATTTCTTTATCCGGACTAGGTGGCATTAATACTATAGGAGTGAGTAGATACTCTTTAACTTGTTGGAACTCTTGGTCACATCTACCATCCCACTTAAATGTGATGTCTTTGTGTAATAGATGGGTGAACGGATGACACTTGTCTGCCAATTGTGCAATGAATCTCCTAATGGACTATAGTTTCCCCTGTAGAATTCTTAGTTGCTTCAATGGCTTTGGAGGATGCATTTATAATATGGCTTTTACCTTTGCAGGATCTACTTCGATGCCTCTTCTTGATACTATGTACCCTAGTAGTTTTCTAGATGTTACTCCAAATACACTCTTTTTCAGATTGAGCCTCAAGTTTTACTATTCAAGCTTGTCAAATACTTTTGCTAGGTTGGTCAAATGGTCTTCTCTTTTTATTGACTTTGCTAGTATGTCATCCACATAATCTTCCATAGTTGTATGCAACATATCATGAAATATTGTAGTCATCTCTCACTAATAGGTTGCCCCTACATAATCTTCCAGCAGAAGGTCCCCCATGCACAAGTGAATGTTGTTTTATGTTGATCATCAAGGGATATCTTTATATGATTATATCTAGAGAAGTCATCAATTAGTGACAATATTTCATGCCCTACAATTAGATCTACGATCATATCAATGCTCGAAAGAGGGAAGTCATCTTTTGGGCAAGCCTTGTTTAGATATCAGAAGTCCATGCAAATTCTTATGCCCCCAGTGGGATTTGATATGGCATCCATTTAGGATAATCAATTGGTCTGATGAAGCCCACCTCTAGCAATTTATGCAATTCTACTTTTACCAAAAGTGATATATGTGGATGCATCTTTTGTAGCTTCTTCTTGATGGGTTTAGCTCCAAGGAATATGACTAGGTAGTGTGTGATCAAAAATAATATGCATAAATGAATTGAAATAAAATACTATTTAAGCACACCGATAAAACATTGTATCAAAACAGAACGAAAGAAGTAAGTAAATGCAAACTCAGTATTCTGCTTCAATTGTCGTCCTATCGTCCTCTATCTTTAGTGTTTTTGTCGATTCCAGCTTTTGTTCTCAGATTGTAGGCTAGGCTCAACAAACTGTCTTTCTAAAGAACGAGATTCAAAGATGATGCATGATGCAAGATTTAAGCTATGATATGGAATAAGACTAATATGCTTGAAATAACCATGATGCTATGATAAATGAATACTAAATGAATTAAATGCATGAACTCTAATTAATTGCCTATTACCAATGCTTGGATTCACACAGGTATTTATAGAGTTTTTCGAATGATTTTGATTGGCTATCTTGATTAACGGTTGTGATAATTCCTGGCAGATCGAATGGTTGAAGAAGGATGAAATTGAAGACAAAATAGAAGAAACCTAAAAACAAGATTTTTCTATTTTTATGAAAGAGGAAAAGATAAGAAGATAAGAAATCATCTTTCTTTAAAAGGAATAAAAGAAAGATTTAAAGCTGATAAATAATGAATTAAAAATTCAATTATTTATTTGTGGATGAAATTCAGCTTTTTCTTAATTAAGCTTTTAAAGCAGAAAAAAGTTTGTGATAAGAATAAAGCTTTAATTAGGGTTTTTGAAGAAAGCAAAAGATCTCATATTTAAATAAAATATTTAATTATGATATGAGAAGAAAACAGAAGATAATAAAATATCTAGTTGTGTTTTTAGAAAGAAAGCATAAGATCTTTAATTAAATAAGATTTATTTAATTAAATCACTTTTTTTTGAATATTAATTAAATGAAACATTTAATTAATTAGAAGAAGAAATTAAAATAGAAGAAAGAGAAATATTTAAACTTAATTAAATCAAAAGATTTAATTTAAATTCAAACAATGATAATTAATTTAAATAAATAAAATGTATTTATTTAATTAATTAAGTGGACATATGAAAAATAATTAAATAAAATAAATTTATTTAATTACGAAAGAAGAATAAGATAAATGAACAATATAATTAAATTAATTAAATTTAATCATATGTAGAGGACTTTAGAAAACTAATTAAATAATAAATATTTAATTAATTGCCAGGATTATAAACATGACCATTTTTATGCGTATACAAGTAGTGTATGATCAATTTTGGATCTATCCCTAGCATTTCTGCATATGTCCATGCAAATTGATTTTCCTTTCATTGATGAATGTTGAGAAGTTCACCTTTTCTTCAGGATCAAGTGATGCTACATGGTATGTGATTTTGGGTGTTTCTATTTTTCCAACATTGATAGGTTCAACTTCTTCAACTAGGAGTGTCAACTTCTCTTGATATTTAGAAATAGGGAGATTGAATCCTCCATCTTCGGGCACCTCAGAGAGGTTTTCACCCTTAGAGTCATCCTTTATTTTTCTCTTTTTAGGATCCGATAGAGCCACATCGTGGTTTTCCCTAGGGGATCTCATTTTGATTTTTACATTGTATTTTTTGATTTTACAACTAGAAGACATAATCCCCCCTCCAAAATGTGCTTCTTGTTTGAGTTTGTTAGCTCTCAAAAACGCAGGTTGAATGCCTCAAGAGGTTGCCAATCTCTTGATACACTTTAGGTTAACAAGCAAGGTCAAGAGAACTGAACCTTCTACTCTTTAGGTGTTGCTGAGCCTTGGGCGGGTGTACCTCTCTGAATTAAGCAGACTTATGTTTATATCTCTTACAACAATTTGTTCACAATGGAAAATAGAGGTGAACAAATGAAACCAATATCAAAAGTAGTAGAAATATTCTGATATAAATCCTAAAATGTTCAACTAACACATGTAAATAAATTGAATGAATTCAAAATGATTAAGTGCAGAGACTAGTGCCTTATTGGGTATGCAGAGTCAAATGAGATCAAGATGAGCAACACTTCTCTGGAGAAACTCAAATTATCTGGCATATATTATGTTTACAACTTGTATAAACATGAAAAATGTGATTACGAAGCTCTACTTGCACAATCTAGATGATTCTCTCTGATTACTGTGATTAACTAAAAGGATTTAATCTTTTCTTGAAAGAACCAATCAATCAATCACATAGATATAGAAAATGTGCACTGATGAATTATATATGAACTTGTCATATCAATTCAAACAACCAGAAAGCTTCAATCTTGGAGATAGCTTAGCAATACTTTCATTAGATTCAACAAATAATTGACACCAGAGAAATGGAGCAACATCAACTGATTTTCATAAATACCTCCATTCTGAAATCATGTAACAATAGTCTCTGATATGATAATTTTATTCCACCGTATCTACTTGTTGTGTATCGAATATCTAATAACTAGTGATCAATTTACAATTACAAAAATTCCTATTTATACACCAACATCAAGAAAATAAACCATATTGAAATTCCATGTCGGCCTTCCACATAATTCGGGATCCTTTCATGTCGGCCTGCAACGGTAATTTAGCAATTTACATGTCGACCTCAGTATTTGAATTTCTATTTTTCATCAGTGAAACAGTCGGCGAGACATATCGTATAGCTATGCTAAAGGAAATTCAATCGTTAATCGCTCTGCTTGGTGTTACTTGCTTTCGCTGTGACCTGTCTAAGTCGGGGAGATATCCTATAGATCACCTTATGTTTCCCCGAGAGCTCCTTTACCTTTCGTGTGTCATTGTGACTTATGATATCGGGGAGACGTCTCAAAGAGCATATTGTGTTTCACCAAAAATATTTATCCATTCTGAGTCGCTAAGACAAGATCATACTCTCGCCGACAAGGTCCTTCATTGTTTTCCATCGGTGAGACTGAAGGTCACTTGCCGAGACCTCTTATCGAGAACCTTAACTCATACCGATATCACATCCCTTTATGTTGTCGGTCGGTGAGACACAACTAACCTCTCACTGAAAACCATCTCTCATTCGCTTTCGCCAAGACAATTCAAAATCAGGGAGAGGTCCCAAAGAATCAACAAAGTCATACCAAAACACCTGAGCACATCAGTTCGCCAAGACGACACAAACTTCTCGCCAAAAGTCATTTGAGAGAAACCCTTTATGCTCTGTCGGTGAGACGTATACACTTCACTGTGACCACTCACCGAAGACCCTAACTCTTACCAAAATGAATCCTCCCGCCACCGATTGGTGAGACAATGTGAAGTCGCTATGACTTACTCCAAAGAAGAAATCTCTCACCGACGAGCCTCCCGTGTAATATCGGCGAGACTGAAGGTCACTCGCCAAGACATTACCCCGAAGAAAATCTTTTGCCGATACGCATATGCACCCGCCACCGGTCGGCAAGACTAGGTGAGTTCGCCAAGACGCTTCATCGAAGGAAAACTCTCACAGATGCATCTCCATACATGTCGGTCGGTGAGACAAAATGTAATCGATAAGACCTCATTTTGACGGTATAGATTATGCCGATAGGAACCTTTTTTGTCACCGAAACAACGTGAATGTCATGCCAATAGAATCTTTTAGGTGAATTTCAATCGCTGTAACAATGAACGAGTCATGCCGATCACCTGCAGCAAACATATGTTAACACAAAAGCATCACGGGTCGGGGAGACCTAGATAGACTTATGTCGATATGGACCACAACGTGAAAAATGCATGACCCGATGGAAACTATGGGACCATATGGAAAAATATGGGTGAAATATACATGTAAAATCTTCAGATTTTTATAGCTCTAACAACTTCCATGAAAAATCCCACTTTATGATCTCCTAATGGTATATTGGTTCAAAGTCCCATAAACTTTGCAATAGCCTTATCATTTTGGAATTGATACAAAACAGGTGTATGATGTTGTTGGTTCCAATCTATTAACTAAGGGTAGCAGAGGGGTAGGCTATCATCGTTATTTGTAAAGCTTACAGAAGTTGTCGAAATGGTCAATATAGCTCTAGCATCATTCTCCCATTGGGTATCTAGGTCATCATTGCTAGAAGTGATGGAATCCCATTCTACTCATTAGAGTCGGTTTCATAAATATAGTCTTTAAGTATAGGTTTGCTAGGTTAGGTAGGGACTATACTTATGCTAAAGCTTTCAAATAGGTCCTCGATTAGTAAATGGTTGTTGTTAGAAACCCATGATCACCTGCATGCAAATGAATACCTGTCACATGCAAAAGACATGCAAAACCAAAGAAGATGTTCTGTAAACCTCTCAGCAAAAATGCGTTAAGAGAATCGATGATTACATAGAGATCAATCCTTATGAAGGAGATCAAGAAACCCTAAAAGGGAAACCCTAAATGAAACCCTAGTGTGTACACTTAATAATTAATAATTAATTAATTATTAATGTGCCTAAGTTTAGCTTAAGTAATAAAGAGGAATAAGTGACTTAATTAATTAATCAATATGATGTAATTAATTAAGCATAATAACTTATTACTCTAACACCCCCCTTAAGATGAACTTAGGAAGAAGCTAAAACACTAGAATAAGATGCATGAAAGCAAAGATGGGTCCCAGAAACTAGGCCTGATCAGGTACCCATTTACAAATGCAAGAATGAGGTAGAGAAGGAAAAACCCAGTGGGACAAAACCCCCCTACAATGTGATGACATGCTACAAAGAAGCACTGGAAGAACTCTGTAGAGTAACACTGGAACCGCAATCTGACAAGCAAGGAAAGATATCTCTGTCGACAACTAAAACCAAAACCGGAATCAAAATAATGTGACAACAGACTCGATGCCACGGAACACTCGAAAACTCCAAACAGGAACAACCCTAGAATCTATGAAGCAGCAAGCAATTATTGAAAGATGTATTACTGAAAATGAAGTGCAAAGATGCAAGATGCACCCTCCCAACTACCAAAATATCCAAGTAATCTCCAAACAACCCATCGGGAAAAATCTAGACTAAGTGATAAACCTGGGACAGATACAGAAAAAGTGCATGGACAGCAACATAGAGCTCCTCAATACCTTTCCAACGCTGCAAATGAGGCAAAAATTGGACATCGTGGTAAAAAGTTATGAGCTCGGAAGTCCAAAAATAACATCTGACTTCAAACAGCAATAAATGTAGTAAAACATAAACATACTATAAAATAAACTATACCAAATGAAAGTGCTTGGAACCAGCTTTCCGGTGATATCTTGTTTGCCCGATTTCGATACCGTATGCCCAAGTTATGGCCAAAAGAAAAAGACTACTCTTTTAGAAAAAACTAGAGTTAGGAGGGGCAAAGAGGGGGCCGTACGGACGCTGACGTCATGCTCATGTTAGCAGTTCATGAGCTTAAAATTGATGGTCGTCTGGCCATCACCACAAAAAATTGACCCCCCTGCAAAAATTTTGACGGCTGTCAGAGTTCGCAATAGTCAGAATATTCCAGATTCTTTTGCCGGAATATGCTGTAGTCGATCGCTGGAATATTCCTCGACGAAATCCACAGGGTGACAGAATATTTGGCCGGCCGACGGAGCGCAGGGCCCCTGGTCCACCATGTGACCGAGGCTGATGGCTGGGATGGCCGGTGGCGCTGGGCGGTGAAGCCTGGTGGCGGCGGCTGATGGGTGGCTACCCGGTGGCCGCCGAGTGGCGGATCTTCATTTATACAAAGAGCGTCGGCGCAAATTCTGAAAAACACATTTTTTTTAATATTTTTTTAATTTTTTGTGCACTGATCTGCATGCTGGGGAGGCCGTACGGCCCCTTAGACAAATTTTTTTTGCCTTCCGGACCAACTTCTCATAAATCGACGAAACGAAGGGCGATCTTAGGGTTTTTGGCCACTGCGAATGCAATGGTGACCTTTGTTTCTACTCAAAGTGGGCCAAAAAATAGGCTACCCCCATATCTTGTAGAAAAGATTCCTGTGGAAACCCTTGCACTTGAAACTCACATAAAGGCCATATCTTCAGATCACGAACAAGCAGCTGCAGGTCTGAAGCTCTGATACCATGTTAGAAACCCATGATCACCTGCATGCAAATGAATACTTGTCACATGCAAAAGACATGCAGAACCAAAGAAGATATTCTGTAAACCTCTCAGTAAAAATGCATTAAGAGAATCGATGATTACATAGAGATCAATCCTTATGAAGGAGATCAAGAAACCCTAAAAGGGAAACCCTAAATGAAACCCTAGTGTGCACACTTAATAATTAATAATTAATTAATTATTAATGTGCCTAAGTTTAGCTTAAGTAATAAAGAGGAATAAGTGAATTAATTAATTAATATGATGTAATTAATTAAGCATAATAACTTATTACTCTAACAGTTGTTTATAAGATGGTAGGCATCCAATGTCTTAACGTCAGTAGAAGGAGCTCCTTTCTCAAAAGAGGCAAATCCAATGTTTGGAGTAACCACGTATATCGAACCATAGCCTAATCCCATGTTCTTCTTTCTTTGATCCACTATAATAGGTTCCCATCTTCCTTGTTTGTGTCGCCCAAGGCCACCTTTTCTAGGGTATCCCATTTGTTTAGCCATCTGATACCCTTTACTGCTAGGATCAATGGGAAAGGGTTGTATTTATTCTAGTTCTCCTTGTTCTTCTTTGTAGATCATTGACGAGAGGTCCTATTTGAATATTTCCTCATCTTTCATATCTCCCCACTTCGTAAAGATCATGGGTTTGACTACCATTGTTACTACTTGAACATGTTTGATCTCCGTTGGCCCTCCATAAACCTTTGGTGTTGGGAGAAGCATTCCAATGCAAAAGGCTTTATTCAAATGATAATTTTTGTTACCTTTGTCAAGTACTTGAATCTTGGGATGAGATTTTGGTTGTTTAATTGATGTGGGATTAGTTGAGGTTGATGGTAGTGTTGATGCATCAACATATGAGGAGTGGAATGATATATCATTACTAGATACTTGCTAGATTTTGTTGTATTTCTCCTCCAATTTTGCACAGTAGTGGAAGGGTTCAAGATCAACGTATACTATAACTTCCTTTCCTTCATGAGGAAATTTTAGACACTGGTGAAATGTCAACATAACTATTTATAGTGCATGAATCCATTGGCATCCTAGAAGAAGGTTATATGGCAGCTCAAGGTCCAGTACTTGACATGTTTATGTTGTTGTTGGTCCTATCTATATGGGAAGCCTGATTGTTCCTTTTGAATTTCTTTCAAGGTCATCATAAGCCCTTATAGTGATTATTTTTCCCTTATCAATTACATCATCAAAATACCCTGGTTGTTTAACAAATTTTAAGGTACAAATGTTTAGACCTACACCACTATCTATCAATAATCTTTTGACTTTTTGTTTGTGGACACCAACCTCTATATAGAGGGCTTGGTTGTGGAATGATATTTCTGGAAGGTCTTTCTTAGAAAAGACTAAATGATGAGTGGATGTGATTTTTCAACCATGGCTTGAAACTGATCAAGATTGAGGTCATTAGGGACCGATGCTTCCATATCTTTCTCTAGTATTTCCTTATGCACAGGTGATAATTTCAACAGCTCTAGGATGGATATCAAAGCAGGGGTCTTCTTCAGTTGTTCCACAATACTATATTCATTGGATGACTTAGTTGTGGGTTTAGGTGGGGCTCCTTGTATTGTGACTTTCCCTCAATGGGTAGTTACATTACATTTCGGGTCCATGCCTCGTATAGTTAGTACATTAACTCTAGTGTCATCTTCTTGGGAGAGGGTGCCTAGGATATTGTCACCATAGGTGTAGTTGGCACTGTGATAGTCTTGTTCCCCTTTGTCATTTTTCTTAGCATGGTTAGGAATTGGATTCATGTAGATTTTGAGGTCTTTGTTTCTAGGATGGTGTTCTACATCAACTTCTCCCTTGTCAATTAATTCTTGCACTATATGTTTAAGTCTCATGTAGTTATTCATCGTATGTCCCTTGATCTTGTGGAACTCACATAAGTCTTTTTCATTGTACCATGGTTTTTTAAAACTTGGCTCTTCATAGTTTGTGTGCTCATTGACTTTGATGAGGTATTATTGAACTAATTTATGTATGATTGTCTCAAGTGTTTCTCCTAATGCAATAAATTTCCTCCTTGGTTGGCCCTATATTGTCTTTATTGTCCTCCCTTATTTGTCTATTGGTTATCCAATTGATTATTTTTGAGATAGATGAGTTGATTTTTTTGTATGTTGTTTGGAACATAGATCGTTTATGCAATTTGGGCTTTGTTTTGTGGTCCATTAGGATTTTTCACATTCCATACAACTCTAGCATCAACTACTCCATCATTTGTAACATTTTTGTTTTTGGCCCAAATCTTGGGTTTGTCATTTGAACTAGAAGGGTTGTCTTTTGAGTTATTTAGTTTAATGACTTCCCTTGCTATGAGAAATCTTTCAATTTTTAGTCATTTTTTAATAGTCTCTTCAAAGTTATTGGGGCACAACATGGTGAGTTGGTAATTTATTTCTGCTTGGACATTGGAAACAAAGATATCTACCAGTTCTTTGTCAGGAATAGGCCACTTGCACCTACTAGCTTTATGTCTCCATCTTTGTAAGTAGGATGTAGAGGATTCCCCTTGGCTTTGTTTAATCTTGTAGAGATCAGTGATGGTGACATCCTGTTCTATGTCAAATGAGAAGTGGTTCACAAATTTGTTAGATAATTCATCAAAACTCTTAATACCTGGTAGTAGATGGGAGAACCATTCCATAGAATTACTAGTAAGACTACGTGGAAAAATTCTCATTAGGTAGGAATCATTATTTTTCACTTCCATGCAATCTACCGAGAAGTCTTGCACATGTTCTATCAGATCACCTTTTCCCTTGTACTTGTCAAATTTTGAAATTTCAAAAAAAATCGGGAAGGGGACCATAGTAATAGAGCGATCAAAAGGGAAAGGACATATATCCTGTAGAGTGTAGGTCTTCTCTGGCTTTCCAATATGGATGTCTGATATCCTTTGATTTAGGGATTTTAATTGCATGCCTGTTGGTGTAATTAATTAATTAATTATTACACTAGCATAAGTTAACTTAGGTCTTGCATTCAATTAATTAAGTCCTAGGTTGCATTATTAGATAAATCATTTAATAAATGGGATAATATTCCCTTCCTTATTTGTAGGAGGTAAGATTCCTTCTAGAAGATGAGTTGTCCTTCTAGAACTTATCTCAACATTTAATGATCATCTAGATAGGATTCACATGTTGTCACATGTTAGATCAAGACACATGGCAACATCTCATGCATACTAGGGTTTACCTATTGCCTATATAATCAGGAATCTTGTTCATTTGTATCATATCAATATCCAATATCTTTTTCATCATATCAATAGAATCTTTAATCAAGCATTCCATAGTTGCAACACTTTTCTTTGTGGTTGATTATCTTTCCTGGTTCAAAGTGTAGACACCTAAAAATGACCTAGGCCTGCAAGCTTCATTTTACCACTTTCGTCCTAGTATAATTAAGTCATTTAATTATGTCATTGGTCCACATTCGACTATTGATTAAATAATTCATAATTATTTAATTAATTCATGTCATTTGTTTCTCCTTGATTATTAAACCAATAAATGTTATTTATTTATCTAATACGTCACTAATTATCTAAATCTTCCTTTAATTAAATAAATTCCTTAATTTATTTAATTCCCCTTTGTCATTTATTGCTTCTTGATTATTAAATAAATAAATTTTATTTAATTACGTCACTAATTAGGTCCCCTTTCTTTCCAAAATTAAATAGATTCTAATTTATTTAATTTTTGTCCACTTTCCACTATAATTAAATAATTATTTTAATTATTTAATTATTCATTAGCTTTTTCTCTCATTAAAATTAAATAAATTTGATTTATTTAATTTAGTCAATTCTCTTGAATTTTGAATTAAATCATTATTTAATTCAAAATGATTCCTTTTGTCACATTCCTCCATAATTAAATAATATCTTTATTATTTAATTATTTACTGGTCACCTGGAGTAAATAAATTTTATTATTTAATTTCTCCAGCAACCTCTTTGTCCGTGCCAATCTTATCCTCCAGATCAAATCTTATCTTTTGACATCTCATTTAATTTCGACCCTTGATTGAATTATCTTATAATTCAATCTTAGCCATTCATTTCTTGACATTGCCCTAATTTTGACCTAACCCTAATTCTTATTGCAACATTCAATCTTGATCATTGATTCTAGGGTATTTGTCATCTTCTCATCCTGGCCACACGTTCAAAATTGCAGTTTTTATAAAATGGCAATTTTGTTCTTATTCCATGGATCTCTCTCTCTCTCTCTCTCATGCTCATTTCTGTCCATTTTAAGTTATGGTCATTGTCATTTACAGTCATTGTCATTTTAGTGTGAAGTCATTTCTTTTATACAAATCCTTCAACACTTGCATAGGGCTTTGTCATTTGTCATAGTTGCTCATTTGAAATCTGAGGGCATCTTTATTTACTGCAAGCTAGGAGGTGTAACAAAGGTCAACCATGGAAGATGAGGACTTAGGGTAACATTGTTCCTTTTGTTTTCATTTTATTTCCTTTGTGCTTTGTTATTTCATTGGAATCTTAATGTTATTGTGCTAATCTGATTTTGTCCACTTTCCACTATAATTAAATAATTATTTTAATTATTTAATTATTCATTAGCTTTTTCTCTCATTAAAATTAAATAAATTTGATTTATTTAATTTAGTCAATTCTCTTGAATTTTGAATTAAATCATTATTTAATTCAAAATGATTCCTTTTGTCACATTCCTCCATAATTAAATAATATCTTTATTATTTAATTATTTACTGGTCACCTGGAGTAAATAAATTTTATTATTTAATTTCTCCAACAACCTCTTTGTCCGTGCCAATCTTATCCTCCAGATCAAATCTTATCTTTTGACATCTCATTTAATTTCGACCCTTGATTGAATTATCTTATAATTCAATCTTAGCCATTCATTTCTTGACATTGCCCTAATTTTGACCTAACCCTAATTCTTATTGCAACATTCAATCTTGATCATTGATTCTAGGGTATTTGTCATCTTCTCATCCTGGCCACACGTTCAAAATTGCAGTTTTTATAAAATGGCAATTTTGTTCTTATTCCATGGATCTCTCTCTCTCTCTCATGCTCATTTCTGTCCATTTTAGGTTATGGTCATTGTCATTTACAGTCATTGTCATTTTAGTGTGAAGTCATTTCTTTTATACAAATCCTTCAACACTTGCATAGGGCTTTGTCATTTGTCATAGTTGCTCATTTGAAATCTGAGGGTATCTTTATTTACTGCAAGCTAGGAGGTGTAACAAAGGTCAACCATGGAAGATGAGGACTTAGGGTAACATTGTTCCTTTTGATTTCATTTTATTTCCTTTGTGCTTTGTTATTTCATTGGAATCTTAATGTTATTGTGCTAACCCCTCTAACAATAATCTGATTTTCCCTTGATTACATTGGTGAACCCGACTCCATTTTTCTCTTTTTTTCCGTACGGTTTTTTGTTGTTTTTTGTTGTTTTGCAGGTACAGGTACGGATCGCCGCAAGTGTTTTTTTTAAAACATTGTGACGCACTTGATGTGTCGCAACGCATCCACTCACGTAAGCAACCCATACGCCCTGACAAACCGCAACTAACAGATAGAACATCACATTTGATTTACAGAGCCGCATCTGACGACCCGAACGACGCATTTGCCATAACGAGCCGCATCTGCCTGGTATAATCCTTCTTTCAGTTTTTGGGGTTTTTATTTTTCGGATTTTGGGTTTTTCTGGTTTCGGGTTTTTCTGATCTTCTATATTCTATTTTATTCCTGCATGTTGGCTAACATTAGATTTTGTGTCACTAATCATCCCTTGTAGCTGTGTTTGTCGTATGCTTTCTATTTTTCGTCGGGTTTTTTGTTTTCTGTTGTCTTGCAGGGACAGGTACGGATCGACGAAAGTTTTTTTTTTAAAACATTGTGACGCATTCGATGCGTCGCGATGCATACGAGAACCCTAGCGACACATACGCCCTAACAAGCCGCAAATGACAGACAGAATGTCGCATTTGATTTATAGAGCCGCATTCGACAACCCTAGCAACGCATCTGCCTGTCGCGCCGCATCTATCTGGTAAATTTTTCTTTCGGTTTTTGTCATTTTGATTTTCAAATTTTTGGGTTTTTCTGTTTACTGGTTTTCTAGTTTTCTATTTTTTCTGTGTTTTTATTCCTGCATGTTAATTAGATTAGATCTTTTGTGTTACTAATATTTTCTTGTAGCGTGTGGCGATCCTTTTTCGTGTGTCCAAGACCATTACATACAAGACTACTAATATTCATTGTTTGCAGATTCGCATGTCAAAGAAGGAAGAAACAAACATTGTGCTTGTTTATTTCTAGAGTAGCAAACATTTATTTTTGGTGCTTATAAAAAGAACCATGTCTTCTTTGATTGATTGTGCTTGTGGAGTGGTAGGTGAGTATGCTCTCACTTGGTGAAAACCTTGTGATCAGAAAACCAAACCCATTCTTATTTGTTATTTACCTTGACTTGGTACATCAGAGTATCCTCTCCCCTCGCGCTTTCAGGCGATCTTGGGTGTAAGAGAAACGGTTACCAACTCTAGAAATTGGGCCTGCTTGGGGATTTCATCACCCCAACACGAATAAAACAGGCAACGGAGCTAAATCCAAGCTACCCCTGACCGGTATATAAATGTAAACCTTAAGGGAAAACCTAACGTTGCGAGTGCAGATGTGTCATACGGACGGAGTAGTACTCCCTTAAACCCTGTTGAGCTTAACCTCTTCAGGCTGGAGTGCTACCTTAATGGTGATTAATCTCTTGCCCCATGTATGGCCACTCGAACGGGGGTCCCGAACTAAAAACTCTTGTGTAGTAAGCCAAAATCCTTCTATTTGCTAGCACAGCATTGGTCGGTGTGAAGGCATCCACACTTTCGCAGTTTGTAGTAGAGGTGATCAGCTCGCCATGGGAGTTTCATGGGGGTTGGAAGCTTGGTTGGCCTGAGAAGAGAGTGCACTGTAAGGGGGAGCCCGTGCAGCCAAGCTTCTGAATTCACACGCTACAAATATGCAGTTGGGGAAACCCGCGTGGAATCTAACGAATATTGTCATGGCCTAACCTAGGATCGTGCTTATCTAATGTGTGTTTGGTTACTTTATAAAACACTGTGTTTGTCAAGTGTTTTCTGGTTTTACCATAGTTCAAAACAAAAAATTCATCAAACAGATCAAAACTTCCGTCAAAACAACACGAAAATCACATTGAAACAAAACTGTCATATCTGTCGAACCGCAATTGACATCCTGCAACGCAACTGCTTTGATAAACCACATCTAAGACTTGGAACAATGCATCTGTAGGCGTCGCGATGCATCTATAGGAGTTGCGACGCATCTGATAACATAAACGCCGCATTTGATTAACAGTACCGCATTTGACAGTCAGAAAGCCGCAAGTGAAAAATTGAACTGCATATGCTAAACTGTGATGCAATTGCTAAATTGAGACGCATTTTCCTGTCAAGATTTTAAAAGTTCACAGTCGAAACCAGAGGTCTTTAAACTGTCAACCATTTTTCAAACTCTGTCATCACGAAGATTCTATCAGAAACCTAACTTGAAATTTCTCAAAGTCTTGACCATTAGTTTGCATTAGTCACCATAGGTTTCATACCTCATTCCTTTTTCGTTGCATACATTCGACATTAGACTATCCCTAGGTTCACATTTTGCATAGTTAGGATTAGGAAAATCTTAAGCACCCCTTGGCAAAGGCATTATTTTCGAAATTAGACCCTTGTGGACCAAGTTATCAAACCTCCCTTTAGTCATTGTCCTCTTTTGTGAGATTTCCTCCAACTCAAAAGTCTAGTTGGGAAGACTCACTAGTCACTTAGATCTTGTCAACTTGTCATTTACAACAAAGTCCTTTAGCAGTCCAAATCGAAAACAAAGTTCAAGCTTAGAAATGCTTAGATAACCTTATCTTACATTGCATCCACATTGCATACCTTATTCACAAAAATACAAAAATATTAGTCATTCTAGGCGTCATTTTGAACTTCGACTTCACATAGTGTCATACTTGCATTTAGTTGTCATTCCCTTTTTGAGCAATCTCATTTATGGTCGAAACCAGACTTCAAAAACAAAAGAGACAAATGGAAAACTTTAGGCAAGACCCCAACAACCCTCCATATGACTCAAACTGGACCTTGTACAATCCATTTACCAATCTAGACAATCAACCTCCAACAACAACGCAACCTTCGTCAAACAGTACATTCAACCTCTACTTGCAAAGAGACAAAAATGGTCAACTACTTCAGGAAAACATAGAGGCATTGACACAAGACCCAGAGGTCTATCAGCTTGCTGAAACAATAGCTCGTCAGGATAGAGACAGATTCGTAGCCATGCTCTTGAGTGAAGGAGCTAAGTTACCTCCAGGATTTGATGCCAACACGCTAAACTTGACACTTCATGACCCTAATTCCAATAACGCACATAACATGTCACATAGTGGTCAACTTCTCAATACAATGAACAATACTTCCTTTGGGACGACAACGACACTACATACCACGCCCAACGTCCCAAACATCTCCAACTCAATAAATGCTACATCCATTGGGGGATCACAATCATCCACAACATCCACAACACTACCCCAATCAGATGGAACCACTATTGGCTCCTCAACAATGTGGGAAAATTATTCCAATCCTCTTTTTACCGTGACAGTAAATACCACGGGGGCATCATCAAGTCACCACAATCCCCCTTTGACAACTACATCTACCACCATGAACACAACTTCGACAAATTCGTTCGGTAGTAATTCACAAAATCCTTTGGGAGGAGCCACAGGACGTCTCTTTATTAAAGGACAACAACAAAACGTTAACACGACAACACAATCAAATGTCATTGCCTCCCAAGGCACAAATACAAACATCCCCCTTGTGCAAAACCAACAATTTACACAAGGTGGCCAAATAACACAACCCATGACATCATTGACACACCATAACATTCATGGTCACAACATCCCCCAAATAACGACACACATGGCTGGGGGACATATCCCAACATACTCATCCAACATTCATACTCATCAACAGGCGCCAAATCATAACTTCCAATACCAACAACACATGTCATATGTACCACAACAATCCATACCACCACAATATACCAACATCCACGCACACCAGACGGGAACACATGGTGTACCAGGCAACCCAACACACAGAAATGTAAACGACCCTACCATAGATGAACTCAAAGCAAGAATGAGGGATATGGAGAAAACTATGCAAAACATGTACATCTCAGGCAGGAAACTAGAAATATCATATGACCTAGATGTATACCCATTTGACATGAACTTATACATGCCTGCATTTCCACCAGGATACGTGTCACCCAACTTCACAAAATATAGAGGCAAGACAAATCCCATCGAACATGTTCGCGAATTCGCAACCAACTATATGGATATCGCCTACGAACCAACATACTTGATGAGACTTTTTTCCAAAAGTTTGGTGGGTCAAGCCCTTGAATGGTTCTCAACTCAAAAAGATATCCAGACATGGGATGAGCTCAAACGAAAATTCATACACAATTATGCCTACAACATTGACATGGATACCTCTATTACTAGCTTGTGTAATCTCACGCAAGAAGACTCGGGTGAGACATTTATTCCATTCTTTCAAAAATGGAGAAGCCTCGCTAGTCAATGTCACATTGACACTCCTGAAAGGGAAAAAGTTGACATGTTCGTCCAAACACTCCTAGGACCCCTAAAATTCGCATTACAAATACATTGTTGCACAAATTTCACAGAATTAGTGGAAAAGGGAGTCCAAATTGAGAAAGCCCTTATCGCAAAGGGAGAACTGAGATATGGTTCCAAAAACACGAACACCAACCCACCCCCTGACAAAAACAAATATTGGGTCAAGAATAAGCATGTTACAAATGACGGTGTTGTGGACGCCAAGACTGCAAGTCCCGTATTGGCCCTGCAAGGGGTCCAACAACAAAACAGACCAACAACGGCATTGACACCTCCTCCCAATACTGCTTCAAACAATCAAAGTGGTCAAAACAGTCAAGGACAACATCGTCAAATGAGACAATTTCCTAAGGGTCGCACATACACCAATTTAGGTGAACCCATTGAAGAAGTCCTTAAGAAATGCATCCAACATGGGGTCATCAAACTTTCGGAAATCAAACCTTATGACCCCGGACGATTCAAACCAACATGGTGGAATGATAATGCACTTTGTGAATACCATCGAGTCAAAGGGCATACAACTTCCAACTGTCGACAACTGAAAAACATCATACAAGACCTCATCGAAAATTGCACCATCGAAGTGGGTGGATCGCAATTTAACTCCAACTCAGACCATACTATCCACAAGAATCCACTGCAGGATCATGGTTCCCATAATGCTTCCACTTCAGGCTCGCAGAACCAAGCTAACTTTTCCCGAGCCAAGTATGATTATTCTAGTGGACCAATAATAAATAATGTCAGAACTGACAATGACTACATAAATACTATTATAGTCAAGAGAGCACCACAGTGTAATGCTACTACGCGAAGTGGCAAGGTCACTATAGCTGGTCCACCGCCCCCTAGACAAGCCAAGATCACTATACCGGGCTCGTCAGTTAAACAGCCACAACCTACTAAACAACCAAAACCTATCTCAACCCCACAACAGTGGAAACCCAAGAGTCAGTTCAACCTCATTGACCAACTAGGAAAGACTCCCGTGCAAATATCTATCCTTGAGCTGCTTCGTATCTCTCCTGCGCACAAAGAAATCCTAGAAAAAACTCTCCTAGAGTCGTCAGTCCCGAAGGACATCGATGTCAATCAGTTTGAAACTATGGTGGGATATCTCACCACACCGCACCATGTCACCTTCTCGGATCAAGACTACTCATCACATAAAACCAACCACAATGACGCATTACACAGAAACTTTTGTCCACAAGCACAAAGTTAGATGGGTTTTAGTAGATGGCGGAGCAGGGTTGAATATATGCTCCCTCAAATTGGTTAAGGCTCTTGGGTTCTCTGATGTGTGCGTAGACCCAACGAAAAGCATAGTGATCAAAGCATACGATGATGAGGAACGCTCGTCAAGGGGTGTTATCTCTCTCCCTATCAGAGTGGGACCGGTCATTATAGACACAACCTGCCAGGTCTTGGATTTGGATCTACCATATAACATTTTACTTGGCCGTCCATGGATCCACGCTTTAAAAGCCGTTCCGTCAACATACCACCAATGCCTCAAGTTTCCTTTTGACGGTACAAAAGTCACCATATACGGAGACCCTGACCCTTTTCAATATTGTACCAATTTAAGGGGTATCTCCGAAAATCGAGTACCTATTAACCAAGAAGCACCTGGCTCCTCGTCATCCAAGTACATCGACCCCTCCACACTCACGTCATCTTCCACATCAGCTCCATCCACGTCCTCCACCATACAACCACCTTCCACCAACCCTAAGACTGAATCAACTGTCAAAATCCAGGACCTTGGCTGTGGAGAATTCAAACTGCACACAGCATACAGCATCACAACAATGCCTAGATCTCCCAAGGACTATGGTCGGCCATGTTTCCAAATGGAACCTCAGGAAACCTTCATAGTCCCACCAAATACAGTTTTTATCAAGTGGGGAGACATGAGTGAGGAAGACCTTGCTGATATCACAGGATGGATCTATAAGGATACGGTCACATTACCCCCATTACCAGTTCAAATATATGGCAAAGGTTATGACTTCATGAAGGCTAAAGGCTACGATGGTACTAGTGGCCTCGGAAAAGACAAAATAGGCTGAAGGGAACCCATAGAAACTTTTCAAATTCCGAAGTATCTTGGATTAGGGTTTGGATCACTTGCCAATGGCGATCGACGTACCTCTGGACTTTTAAATGAGTGAGTACATGCTTCTGATAGTGTCGAGACTACTAGGGAACCCCTCACTGAAACTGACTCCCACGAGTGGGAATTTGGCTCAGAACGATCCCTAAGTGACTGTTGTCTTGATGATTTGTTTGTCGAACCAAGGGAATTGACCTCTGAACAACGATTTTGGAAAACATTCAAAATTGAATAGGCACCAAATAGTCAAAGCCCTAGTACCACTTCCCATAACACACAACAGCCATCATCTGACCCCCCTCAGTCTAATCTATCCGAAGAGTCAGACGACATTGATAACCAGGGCTCTACAACCTTCACTCCCTATTACGACAATGAATATGACACTAGTGAAGGAGAATATTGGATAGAGTCCAATGTAGAGTTGGATGATGATAACCTCATCTACAACATCAACGAATCCATCTGCATGTTGTTTGCATCCTCACCCTAATTCACTAGCCTTGATGATGGCATCTCTTTAGTTTACCCTGAACTAATCGATTGGGACCAACAAGGACCGCCAGTTCTGGACACATTCCAAAATGATGAAGCCATTGCCGAATTCATGGGATTACGAGAAGGCATACCCAGTGGGGACCACAAATCAGGATTTGCTATTGATTTAGACTGCACCGCATACTTCGGCGAGACTGTTCAGTCCTCTAGTCGCAAAAATAAAAATAAAGCAAAAAATGAAACGTCTCTAGGTGAAAACCGAAAGGCACCTCTTGACGATAAAATAGCAAAAATAAAGGACGAATCTGTGGGTGAAAACCTCTCTGAGGCGCCCAAAGATGGAGGATTGGACTTTCTCCCTGTACAACAAGAAAAATCGGCTATGCTTATTGAGGACACAATAGAGGATAACATTTCAACTGCAGAAGACCCTAAGATGGTCCTATTTGCCGCATCATTGACTGAGGAAGAGAAACCAGAATTTCATAAATTCTTTGCTGACCGGAAAATCAACTTCGCATGGTCTTATACTGATATGCCAGGATTAGACCCAGAACTGGTTCTGCATCATTTGCCACTACTACCTAACACTAAACCAATCAAGCAGAAGTTGCACAAAATGCATCCCCAAGTTTCCCTATTGGTCAAGGTGGAGTTAAAGAAACTATTAGATGTCGAATTCATAAGGTCTATTGACTACGCTGAATGGATTTCCAATTTGGTCCCATTCACAAAGCCAAATGGGTTGATCCGTGTATGTACAAATTTCAAAGACCTAAATAAAGCATGCCCAAAGGACGACTTTCCTTTACCCAACATTGACATCATAGTTGACCTAATTGTAGGACATGAGATGCTATCCCTCATGGATGGTTTCTCTGGCTATAATCAAATCCGCATCGCTCCTGAGGATCAGCATAAAACAGCATTCACGTGCCCATGGGGTACATACTGTTGGAACATCATGCCCTTCGGTCTTAAAAATGTAGGTGCCACGTATCAAAGGGCTATGACCACGATCTTCCATGACATGATGCAAAATATAATGGAGGATTATGTAGATGACCTATTGGAAAAATTAGCAACAAGGAAAGATCATTTGAAGGTACTCGACAAAATTTTCAAGAGACTGGAAGAGTACAAAGTTCGGCTAAACCCTAAGAAGTGTGTTTTTGGGGTCACCTCAGGTAAACTATTGGGGTACATAGTTTCCCAAAGAGGCATAGAGGTCGATTCAGAAAAGGTCAAAGAAATCATAGACATGCCTCCACCCAAAGGGATCAGTGAACTCAGAACTCTGCAAGGCAGAGTACAATCTATTCGATGTTTCATAGCTCAATTGGCAGATAAGTGCCACCCATTCCAGTACTTGTTGCGCAAAGGTGTCCCCTTTGTATGGACAGATAAATGTCAAGAGGCCTTCCAGCAAATCAAAGATTACCTGCTATCAACACCACTCCTCATGTCGCCTATTCATGGAAAGCCATTAATTCTATACATCTCGACCACTAATTCAGCACTGGGGGCATTACTGGCCCAAAATGATCATGAAGGGAAAGAAAGAGCAATCTATTACATCAGCCGCACACTGATAGGTTATGAGTTGAACTACACATACATTGAATGTGCATGCCTCGCGGTTGTCTTTGCAGCCCAAAAACTAAGGCATTATATGCTCAATCATCAGACACAACTGGTGGCCAAGATTGACCCATTGAAATACCTCTTAAGTTGAGCAGCGTTAATAGGCCGGTTGGAAAAATGGGTCATGATCTTAAGCGAGTATGACATACAGTATGTTGAGCGCAAGGCAATAAAAGGGCAAGTAATAGCAGATCAACTAGCAGATGCACCGATTCAAACCACTCATCCATTAGTAACTGATTTTCCCGATGAGTCCATTTTTCATGCAGAACCGGCAACACCATGGAAGCTGTATTTTGATGGGTCTCATCTGGTCATGGCTCAGGCGCTGGAATCTTGTTCATCACACCACAAGGGGATTCAATTCCTATGTCATTTCGAATTGCTTTCCCTTGTACAAATAACATTGAATACGAAGCACTAGTTACAGGTCTCAAGTTGGCAATCAAATGGAAAATTCAGACATTGCTTGTATTCGGGGATTCCCAGCTAGTAATCAACCAAGTGAATGATGACTATGAAACAAAGGATGAGAAGTTGCTTCCCTACAAGAGGATGGTGGATAGTTTCCGACAACTTCCAATTGATTTCTTTCGAACAAATCCCGGGCACGAATAAGGCAGCGATGCAATGGCCACTATTAGTTCTCTCTTGGACATCCCTAAAAATGTGTCACAATTTGAGTACCTTGTAGAACAGCTGTTGATACCGGCATATGATATCCCAGAATCAGAAATGGTTTGCGAACTTGTTGGTCCCAACTCTCCTTGGTATCAGGACATTTATGAATATCTCAAGACTCAAACCCTTCCATCGAACCTATCCAATAACCAAAGGAAGTCCTTCATTTGGAAATCGGCAAGATATGCCATTGTCAGTAACACCCTATACCGCCATAGTTTCCATGATACCCTCCTTAGATGTCTTGACACCGACGAAGCATGTACGACCTTACGAGAAGTACACGATGGTATATGCAGATCTCATTCGAGTGGTCCTACGCTAGCTAAGAAACTGACGAGACTCGGGTATTATTGGCCGACAATGGAAAAAGATGTAATTGAATATGTCAGGACTTGTCGCAAATGTAAAATACACAGTGACTTGGTCCATGCTCCAGCACAGGAACTCAGGCTGATCACTTCTCCTTGGCCCTTCGCTCAATGGGGACTCGACCTCGTGGGTAAGATTCATCCAACCTCATCCAACAGCCATAAGTTCATTATCACCGCCACTAAGTACTTCACAAAGTGGATCGAAGCCATCCCGTTGACATACATTACGGACAAACAAATATCAAAGTTTATCCTCAACTACATCAATTGCCGGTATGGCCTTCCACAGTCCATCATCACTGACAACGGATGTCCGTTCAAAAACCAAGACATCCGTGAGTTATGTGAGCGATTCCATATCCAACACCACTTTTCATCCCCATATTACCCCCAAGGAAATGGCCAAGCTGAGGCGTCGAATAAAACCATTGTCAAGATCTTAAAAAAGACTGTCAATGACACTGGCCGTGACTGGCACATACAACTTAACCCTGCTCTGTGGGATTACCGAACTAGCATTCGTACGCCTACGGGAGCCACCCCATTCACCCTGGTCTTTGGCGCTGAAGCCATCTTACCCATTGAGGTCGAAATTCCTTCACTACGAGTCTCTTTGAAGGGTCTAACTAATGAAGAGGAA
This sequence comes from Sequoia sempervirens, assembly GCA_007258455.2. Classification (NCBI taxonomy): domain Eukaryota; kingdom Viridiplantae; phylum Streptophyta; class Pinopsida; order Cupressales; family Cupressaceae; genus Sequoia; species Sequoia sempervirens. The sequence goes on from VDFB02067381.1 coordinate 64,209, forward strand.
TACCGACAATCACGCTTGCACGAGCTGGAAATGCTGGACGAGCGAAGACAAAACTCACTGAATCACCTCCAAGCATATCAAAACCGCCTTTGTCGCAGCTACAATAAAAAGGTTATGGTCAGAAAGTTTGACATTGGCGACCTGGTTCTCATGCAGAACCCTAAGAACCAAGCAGACAGAGAAAAGCTAGGAAAATTTGAACCAAACTGGCTGGGTCCATACATTATCATATCTTCTTTTGGTTCTGGAGCATATCAATTGGCAACTCCAGATGGGGAACAGTTGACTGAGCCCATCAACAGTTTACATCTCCGAAATTTCTACGCATAGCATCAGAAGATGGAGCTGAAAACCATAAAATACAAAAAAAATAAAATTGAAAAATGATAAAAAAATCGTCACCTTGATGAAAACCTGGCAAACAGGCATCTTGGTGACACCAAAAAAATCAAAAAATCATGAAAATAGTAAAGAGAAAAATAATTCGTCCAACGGTGAAAACCTGGCAAACAGGTGCTTTGGACAAGCATCATGGTGAAAACCTGGGAAACAGGCGCCATGCGTAAGCAATCATTGCTCTTCCATCGACTGTCACTTGGTCTAAACTTGGCTTAGGATGAAAGGTATCTTCGCCGCTATTCCGCAAATCGCCATCACATCCTACTCTACCTGTCATAGTCGATGAATGATTGACATCAAGTCCTAACGACTGTCCGTCCAGCAAGTCAGCAGCATCCTATCCGTATTCCTTGCAAATGGTTAAGTCTTAAACCTGACTGGGGGCAAAATGTTTACATTCAACTGCAGTGGATGTCCCTCAAAAAAGACAAAAACATCATAAAATGTCCTAAAAAAAGACAAAAACATTGGCAAAAAGTCCTGAAAAAAGACAAAACATCGCAAAACGTCCTGAAAAAAAAGAAGAAGAAAAAAAAAAAGACAAAAACATGGCAAAAAGTCCTGAAAAAAGACCTAAAAATCATAAAACATCCTGAAGAAAACCAAACAAAACATCAGACTGCGCAAGGCACACAAGTGCACTGCCATTTCTGGTCAAAATCAATCAAGTCAATAAGTCCATGTCATTGTCCGAACTACGTTGTCTCTGTGCATTTGCTACGTAGGCAAGACTCATATTTGAGTCCCCAAGACATTAGGTCAGTCCTTTTAGGTTTGTCAAAATAAAATCATGACACAATCTTCGTTCATCAAGACAAAGTCATTGGTCGTGTCGAACTACGAGGTCTTTGAGTGTATGACGTAGGCAAGGCCATCTATCGATGAGCCCCCGAGGCCGCACTAGGTCAGTCCACTAGGGTTTGTGGCAAAACATTGGCACACACGTCAAAAGTCTTCACTTATTTTCTGTACGGGAAAACTCCTGAAACAAAGTAAAACAATCATTTGTTCAAACATGGCCAATCTCATCAACACATCACTCATGTCATCAGGGCAATATCGGCATATAGTCAAACACAAGTCAAACTCAGTTAAAGCAAGTCAAATCATCATAAAACTGGTCAAACTATCAAATTTTGGTTAAATCTTCAGATGAGTCCTTCTGAACGATAACCTCTGTCATTTACGCCTTAGGATGTGTCCTTCCTAGGCGTCGTCATTATTTTGAGGGACCCCTTACGACCATTAGGGATCAAATCCTCTAGTCATCAACATTATTCAGGATGTGTCCTTCCTGAATTCACCAATTCTCGGCATTTTCCAAGGTCAATCAAAACTTTAAACATTTCGACATCTCGACATTATCAAACATGGCATCTTGGCATCAGAATAGTGGATATTCAGACACACTTGGCAAACACTTGACAATTTCCTTTTGAGCTTTTATCATGTTATTAGTTTTTCAGCGAGATCCCACTAAGCAGGATTTAGAGAAGCAGTGACGTAGCATGACAATTGACACACATGACTACTAGCTTCTCAGCGAGGTCCTGATTCTGGGATTTAGAAAAGCAACGACATATCATGATAGAGACTTTATTTTTTGTAGTTTGACAATCATGTCACTAGTTTCTCAAGGATGTCCTGGAAACAGGATTTAGAGAAGCAACGACGTTTCATGATCTATCCTTGTCTTTTTCTGCTTGTGGGTGATTATGACAAAAGGACTGGGACAATCACGCTCTTAGTATGAGTCATAACCATCCTTGTCTGTGACTGTTTTGTCTTAGGTAATGGTGCGACCTTGCACACTTTGATCTATGTCATATCATGGTGTTTGTTGACCATTACAACAGTTTGCCCAATGATGATTAAGAGCAATAAATATTAAAAGTCCTACAGTAAAGTTTTGAAGGATTTAGTCTAGGAATTAACATGCATTTTCATAGGGCTCATGTCTTCTCTTCTTCGATCTGGTCATCTTCTCTCATCAGTCTCGTCATCTTCTCTAGTCCATCCCACGATGATATCCTGTGACATCCAAAAACATAAGTGCATACATGCTCATATACATTGCATTAGGTCCATACATACATCATGCACATCATTAACATAAGCAGATAAATAAGCATTGCATCATCATGACATCAAAGATTACAAGTAGGCATCATAGGACATACATAGCATCATAAATCATACAGTATACATGTCATAGTACATAGAAAATCACATAACACATGTAGGTCGCATCAAAACTACATCATCATATAGTATCGTCTCAAAAATATACAATGTCACAGGATAGAGTCAATGCATATCCCAAAAATGGAGCTCGCAGGCTCAAATAATATAGTGTGTCACAATACAAATATTCCCTAGGGAAGGCTCTCATCATCCCCTCGGGGAGAAGAATGTGGCAGAGGCAACTCTGTCACGGGCGCTGAAACAAGGGATGGTCCTGTAGTGGCCTATGTCCGTGACGCTGACAGAATACTAAGTGAAGGCATCATCTCAACAGTAGTAAACACCTGTGAGGTCACTGCGGCTAGACTCTGAGTGATGGAAGGATCTGTAACTGGCGGTTGTACCTGGCCTGACCTCTGCACTGAACCAACGAAACCATGACTATGCCCTGAATGAGGACTCGGAGTATGCCTGCAGGAATGGTGTGACCTGTGGCCTAACGTGTGTCCTGTGGAAGTCGACCCCCCGACACTGGTATGGCTCCTGGTACCACTGCCACTGCCCGATCTATGCCCACTGCCTATCCTTGTCTATGATCCGGACAAGGTAGGATCCCGCTGCTCTGGCGGCACTGCCTGCTCATAAAGCGTCCTGTACTGCCCCAACCTGGTGCTCACCCTGGCAAGCTCCCGAGCCATGTCCCCTGTAGGTCATGTGCATAGGGCCACAAACTCTGTGCACCACCGCGCCGCATCCTACTGGCGGATCACCGCCTGATCCCACTCTACACGGGCTACCTCTAGTGCCGACTGTAGAGACTTGACCTGTGCCAAGCTGGCGTCTAATCTCTGCTGAAGGTCTGCCACTCTCTGATCTGCTGTGGCATCTGACGGAAACTCTGAGGATGGTATCTCCTCCTCCCCCTCCACCATCCGCCATCTAAGAAGTCTCTTGGCCTCACCTATGGCATCATCCTCCTCGTCATCGTCATCATCATCCTGCCCTGCCACCTCTGCCTCCTCCTCCCCTGCCACCTCCGCCTCCTCCCCTGCCACCTCCACCTCCACCTCCACCTCTGGTATCCTGACATCCACCTCCACATCCTCCTCCTGTCTCTCCCCCTCTGCCTCCTCCTGTACCCTCACCTCTGGCTCCCCCTCCTATCTCCCCTCGCCCTCTCCCTCCTGTCTAGGCTGCTCTTCCATCTCCCCCTCCTCACCGACCTCGGGGATAGCATCTAACACTACCCTCGCCACGCGCTGTCGCACCCTGCGACCTGGTACCTGGTCGTCTCACCTCTGCCTCTGGCCGTCTCCGCCATCATCTCCACCCTGGCCCCCATCTCCACCCCTCCCCCTGTCCCTACCTCTGTCTCTGCCTCTGCCACCTCGTCTGGCTCGTGGCACTTGTGGAATCACTGACTGCCTGTCAACTGGTGCTGGTCCGTCAAGATCTGTCAATGGCACGGGTCTGCGTGCCTGCCACCATAGGTCATAGGCTGGCGTCGTACCTGGATCCACTGCTCCACCTCTCCAACCCCAGGCCTGGGCTACTAACTCGTCTATCTGCTGTGTGGCAAATGCCACTGGGATGGCCGGTCCCCATGCATACTCTCTGGAAGATTTGGCATACTCTGCCGTCCCCACAGGCACATCCTGCTGCTCGCCAAACTGTCTCAACACACGCTGCGGCAGGTACATCTCAATGATCAAGGACGTCTGCACTGTCCTGCCAATAAGGTATATGTACTGCCTGCAAAAGCTGAGGTGCTCATCCTCATCATCCCATGCCTCACAATCCCTGTACGACCTCCAGATGAATGTCACCACGGTATCGATCTGATGCCGCCACCATCCTGTCTCGCCCATGTGGGTCTGCTATAATGCACCGGCATAATAATAGGAGTAGGGCATCCCCGCGGCAAGCTGTGGTCTGTCAATAGGAGGGCGGAATATGGCAATGTGCTCCCATGCCCAGATCATCATAAGGGTGGTCCCACAGGAGATACTCTCTCCTCTCCTGTATACCACATCGTGCAGTTGGTGATATAGCGTCCCTAGCAGGCAAGGACCCCACACATAAACTATCCTATCTCATCTCATGCCGACTAGGATGTCACCCCAACCAATCGGAAATCCATGTCCTCGTTGATCAGGAACCAAAATGCCAGCAATCAGAGTCGCTAGGAATGCATCGAAGCGCCCATAGTGCTCTGCTAGGAAATCCCAATGTATCTCGTAACCCTGAATGTCGAGCCCAACACCCTGATCCTGATAGTATGCACGAAAGGTCTGCTCGCCGTGACGTGGATCATACACAATCCGCTCCCCTCGAATAGGAATCCGGAGAATACGGTAGATGTCCTCCAAGGTGATGGTGGCCTCACCTGTCGGTAGGTGGAAGGAACAGGTCTCCGAATGCCACCGCTCGCACAAGGCCGTCAACAAACCCCTGTTCACCCGAATGGCGGGCATGAACGCAGCATAAAATAGACCCAAGCGCATCAATCGTCGCCGCTCTCGTGGGCCCAGCTGATCGGCAAACTGAAAGGTGGTCGGTCTGCTCTCTCTAGTATAAATAGGGGCAAACTGCCTCTGCAAAAAGACGAACAATGCATTAGCACCTTTTTGGACAACTGTAATCATCATGGACAACAACTAAGGGCATGAAAGCATCAAAGCAAGTTTAATTAAGGAAACAGGCAAATGCGGTGCAACAAAGCAATTGCGTCGCGAAAAAACAAATGCGTCGTTCGCCATATCAAATGCGACAGGATAAGGCAAGTGCGTCACTAGATGACGTTTGCATCATGAAATTATGCGGTTGCGTCGCAACATTGCGAATGCGGCACGGTATTGCAATTGCGACATTCAAATAAGCACTTGTGTCGTGAAGTAACGATTGCGGCACTTTAGGGGTCAAATGCGACTTGGTCAGTCACTTGCGTCGCACGAATTGTCAAATGCGGCGCAAATCGCCGGTGTGGCTCGTTTTTCCTTTGCACTTGCGTCGCGAGGCATCAAATGCGTCGAACGCAAAAGCAATTGCGGCTTACGCGAACGCATATGTGTCGCGGCGCATTCGTTGACTACCCTAGAAAGCATTAAAAAACACGTAAAACGGTAAAATGACAAAGTAAGTTTAGGGTACATACCACCGGCTCTGAGCCCTCTGGCCATCTGAAGGTCCTCACGATCTCCCCGTGGTGCTCTGACACTGGAATAACCATCCTCGCTGCTGCACCTTTCGCTCTGAGCTCTCAGGTTCGCGAAGTGAATAGTGAAAATGAATTGACTTTTACCCCTTTGTCAACCTATTTATAAGGTCAAAATGACATTTTTAAAAACATGGTCAATATTGGAGGCTCATTTGAACACCTTTGACTTCCTCGTAAGTTGCTTTAAACATGTCAGAATCTGAAACCGACTGCGTCGTTGTTTTTCTGGGTATCAAATTGATTTATCGGGACCCTTTGCAAATTTTTTTGGCGCCGACCCAAAATTTGAAAATTTCCCGAGGGGGCAAGGGTACTCTGTACCTTCGCTGGGGCATATCCTTGACTTATTTTTCTTTGTCACAATGCGACAAGCGACATTATGACAAAGAGGGGCAAAATGTAGACACTTAAAAATGACCTAGGCCTACAAGCTTCATTTTACCACTTTCGTCCTAGTATAATTAAGTCATTGGTCCACATTCGACTATTGATTAAATAATTCATAATTATTTAATTAATTCATGTCATTTGTTTCTCCTTGATTATTAAATAAATAAATGTTATTTATTTATCTAATATGTCACTAATTATCTAAATCTTCCTTTAATTAAATAAATTCCTTAATTTATTTAATTCCCCTTTGTCATTTATTGCTTCTTGATTATTAAATAAATAAATTTATTTAATTACGTCACTAATTAGGTCCCCTTTCTTTCCAAAATTAAATAGATTCTAATTTATTTAATTTTTGTCCACTTTCCACTATAATTAAATAATTATTTTAATTATTTAATTATTCATTAGCTTTTTCTCTCATTAAAATTAAATAAATTTGATTTATTTAATTTAGTCAATTCTCTTGAATTTTGAATTAAATCATTATTTAATTCAAAATGCTTCCTTTTGTCACATTCCTCCATAATTAAATAATATCTTTATTATTTAATTATTTACTGGTCACCTGGAGTAAATAAATTTTATTATTTAATTTCTCCAACAACCTCTTTGTCCATGCCAATCTTATCCTCCAGATCAAATCTTATCTTTTGACATCTCATGTAATTTTGACCCTTGATTGAATTATCTTATAATTCAATCTTAGCCATTCATTTCTTGACATTGCCCTAATTTTGACCTAACCCTAATTCTTATTGCAACATTCAATCTTGATCATTGATTCTAGGGTATTTGTCATCTTCTCATCTTGGCCACACGTTCAAAATTGCAGTTTTTATAAAATGGCAATTTTGTTCTTATTCCATGGATCTCTCTCTCTCTCTCTCTCTCTCTCTCTCATGCTCATTTCTGTCCATTTTAGGTTATGGTCATTGTCATTTACAGTCATTGTCATTTTAGTGTGAAGTCATTTATTTTATACAAATCCTTCAACACTTGCATAGGGCTTTGTCATTTGTCATAGTTGCTCATTTGAAATCTGAGGGAATCTTTATTTACTGCAAGCTAGGAGGTGTAACAAAGGTCAACCATGGAAGATGAGGACTTAGGGTAACATTGTTCCTTTTGTTTTCATTTTATTTCCTTTGTGCTTTGTTATTTCATTGGAATCTTAATGTTATTGTGCTAACCTCTAACAATAATCTGAATTTTTCCTTGATT